>BRDA01020853.1:0-14774 GCA_036984385.1 Crenuchus spilurus
GTGTGTGTGAGAGAGAGAGAGAGAGAGAGAGAGAGAAGGTGTATGTGTGTGTGTGTGTGTGAGAGAGAGAGAGAGAGAGTCTGTGTGTGTATGAGTGAGTGAGAGACAGAAAGAGAGAGAGTGTGTGTGTGTGTGTGAGAGAGAGAGAGAGAGAGAGAGAGAGACAGAGAGAGGAGGGAGGCGCTGTGTCTCAGTCATATAGCGCAGAGACTATCAGCACTGGGCGGGTGCTAGAAAGCCAGTGAGGAAGGAGGAGAAGACCTGCCTGCTGTTACTTGAAAAACAAACCAGTGAGCGTTAATATTTGATACAGAACAGGAGTTTACATATTTACAGTCGTGCCTCAGGGCTTGAGAGAAGCAGAGAGTGAAGGAGAGTGGAGCAGAGTGGATAAAATCAGTGGAGCGTCGTTTCAGCACCTTGGACAGCGATGGCTCCAGTGGCCTCAGAACAAGCGCAATTCGGTGAGTACGTCTGGACCACGTGTTTATGTAAAGGGTTAAAGGCAGTAGAGATGTAGATTGTAGGGCTTTGACGTGGCAGCCGCTCAGTACTGTAATGTAGCTTCATTCTTAAGCACTGAGGCTATAAGTAGACCATGACATCATTACTCTAGACTAGCTAATGAAGGTATACGAGGCTTGTAGAGCCTAGTCTTTTCATACAAATCCAAATAAATCCATTTAAATGATCTTTTTGGACAGAAGCCCTTTGGGGCCTTTTCTCTGAGTCATTCTCATCCTGATCTGTCAGATGTGTGTCTCGCTGGACATTAACTCTCAGATGTTCATCCAATAATACAACAATGAGGACTGTTGTTTTGAATGAATGATGTTTTTTGCTTGTTAACATTAGACTTGAACACAGAGCAATATTTATATAGATGCCAGTGGAAATACTCTGTCAAGGATAGAAATACAAACGTGTTTATGCGTGAGTGTGTTAGAGATGGGAGGGGGGGTGAGAGGGTGTAAATCCACTGAGAGGTGCACCCACCATGCAGCAGGAAATTTCCACTCCCACCCAGCACACTCCAATATCATGGTCAGCTCAGCAGTGGGCACAAATTCTGGAGATTCCCCTCTCCACTCTAAATACTAATTGCAGGGTCAGCTGAGAGCCTTTTGAGTCATACGCCAAAGCACTTGACTATAATTTTACAAGCCATGCGGAGGTGCGAAGCCCACAAATCTCTTGAAAGGCCCTGCTAGGTGTGAAGCTATTCTCAGGATGGCTGTGGCTTTCCTGAATCATAGCCACCTACGTCAATCTCAGTATGTATACGTATGTTTGTGCTGCCTCTGATGCAAAGGCACAGTTTGTACTAAATGTTTGAGTATATCTAAAGTAATCAACACTTGTATAAACATGGTTTTTGGATAGATGCCATTTTTGGTTTCAGGAAAGGTTTACTAATTGATGCAATCATCGAAAAAGTTGATATACCTTAAAAGTGCTTTTTTACTTACAGTGCTCCAAAAGAAACCTTTCTGGAACTGTTAGTTATTTAACATTTGTGTAGCTTTAAAAGTCATCCTTATGTGCACATTTTCCAAACTCTCTTAAACACTTAAAATGAAAACAACCTACTATGCCTTTACGAATGATAAATGTACATTATCTCTGTCTTGATTGGCACAAGGTGCCAAAAACCTATCCTGGCTAAAACTCTTCAATATGAATTAGTATAGCTAATTAACTGTTATAGGCTGAGGATGCTGGTATACGTTACTACACTATATGTTCTATTGTGGACACCCCTTGTATTGAATGCATTCAGCTACTTTAAGTTGCACCCATTGCTACCACACACTGTAGAGAAGTTCTGACAATAAAAGAGGACTCTAGGGTGCAGATAAACCTATTGGCACCATCCTTAATGCCAGGCATTGGCTAGAGGGGTATAAAGCGGGAGTTGTGGAGCAGTGAAACTGTGTTCTCTGGAGTGATGATGCTCCATCTAATACTTTTGGGATGAGTCGGTGAGTTGGGGATGAAGTGGAGTGGTGATCATCCAGTTTCTTTTCCTCGCTAGCATTCGTGTCAATGGATGCTATCAAATCTTCAAAGCAATGCTTTAAATGCCTTTGGGTACGAGAGAAACTTACTCCAACAATGAAAACTGGAATTTGAAGTGGGCTGTTTTTACAATATAGTTTGCATACATGGACATTTCAGAAACATTCGTACACAACACAAAATCAACACATTTATGTTAATGAAAAGGATGTAATAGGTGTCAATGTTGTCCTTTTTACAACATGAGAAATGAATTCCTGATGCTGATTTAAGAAAGCAGACAGACTTTATTGAGATGACTTTGGCTTACGAGTGTGTGTTTGTCTTTGTGTGTTTGTTGTCACTCCAGCGGAGGTCCCCGTGAGTGTGGCTGTGGTCAGCGTCTTTGGCCTAGTCTTCAGTGTCTCCGCCTTTGCCTGGATTTGCTGCCAACGCAAGACCAACAAGAGCAGCACAAAGACTCCACCATACAAGTTTGTTCACATGCTGAAGGGGGTGGACATCTACCCCGAGAGCTTGAATGGCAAGAAAAAGTTTGCTGGAGACAAGACGTCAGACTCCACGCCAGGAAAAACAAGCCCAAGTCCCACCGGCGGGCGTCCTGCGCTCCACCTGGACCTGGAGAAGCGAGACCTCAATGGAAACTTCACCTTCAAGCCTCCAGCGGCTTTACACCCGAAAGTGCGAAGTTCTCCAGACCTAGACATCCCATCCCCACACCCAGGGTTTGGTCAGTCAGGAAGTCAGGAAGCCACCACCCCAGAGAGCAGCCTGTCTAGCCAAACACCCACTCCAGCCCTGGACAAACCTCAGGACAAAGAAGGTGGCCTCGGTACCCTCTTCTTCTCTCTTGAATACAACTTTGAAAAGAAGGCCTTCATGGTGCACATCAAGGAAGCACACGGCCTCTCCGCCACCGATGAGCAGTCCTTGACCTCTGACCCTTACATTAAGCTGACCCTGCTCCCTGAGAAGAAGCATAAGGTGAAGACGAGGGTTCTGAGGAAGACTCTAGACCCAGCCTTTGATGAGACCTTCAGCTTTTATGGCATCCCGTACGCCCGTGTATCTCAGCTAGCTTTGCACTTCATGGTTCTCAGCTTCGACCGCTTTTCCCGCGATGAGGTCATCGGGGAAACCCTGGTTCCACTGGCTGACGTTGACCTTTCTGAAGGACGGGTCATTATGAGCCGTGACATCATCAAGAGGAATGTTAGGGTAAGGGGCGTGGCCTTATTCTAGGCATGTTCTTACTTACAATCAATATCAGAAACGTTTACTTTGTGATTTATGATAACAACACAACCCAAAGAAAAAATGCCCATTGATATACATCATTTTCTTTATATGGACGTTGTTTGTCATTTTCACTCAGGACTCATTTCTAGAAATGGAACCATCCATTTGAAGATTCCTTAGACAGAAGTGCAGGAATCATCAATATCTGCAATACTAACTCAAACTCTTATAGCTTCAGTTTGTCATTTTCTGTCTGGCATCTTTTTTTACTGATGATGAAACACCTCAGTCAATAATTGTATATAGTCGTTCCCTTTCTGAGTTAGTAGTGAATAGTGTGTGTGTGTGTGTGTGTGTGTGTGTGTGTGTGTGTGTGTGTGTTGTGGGGGCTTTAACCAGAGAAAGGAAAAGAATAAGAGTGTATCTCCGGTTTCCTTTGTCAGTAATGCAGCATTAGAATAGTGAGTGGGCAGCAAGACACACCCAACAGCACAATGATAACTGCTCAGTGTGTACATGTGTAAATGTGTATGTGAGGGCATGTGCATGTGTGTGGGACAGCAAGTGTGTGTGTTTGAGAGAGGTCAATAAAACGGCTTAAGTGTCATCCATTTAGAAGCAAAAATGGACCACTGGACCAAAAGCACTAAATATTTAATCAGCCATTTAATGGAACAAACCCACTTCACTGCCTGCCTGTCCTGCCTATTGAAGGACCATTCTTTGTAATACACTATGTAGACAAAAGTATTCAGACACATGCTATTTCATTGTTTGAGTGCAGGATGTTGGACTATCATGACTCCACCTCATCCTCAACTCATCCCAAAAGTACTGGATGGGGCACCATCATTTCAGAGAACAATGACAGGGTGCTGGGGGGCTTTTTTTTTACCAACTTAGTCCACCCCTGGCATTATGCATGGTGCCAATATCTGCTCTAGAGAGTCATATTCTTCTGGCATTTCTTCTCTACAGGGATTAGATAAGCTGTGTGTATTTGTGCATCTGTGTCAGCATTTGTGCAATTTATAGTAGCTGAGTGCATTCATTCACCTGGGTTGACTGGCATCCTTTTCAAAAGGGATAATAATCACCCTAACAAATAATACAAACAGTTGGTAGAGAGGATGTTCTTTTCACCGACAGAGCAAAATGGCCTCTTCTTCACTGGAGGATGATTTATGTACTGACCGTTTTGCCCTAGCACAGGGTTAGCTATTGATTGGGACAAAGCTGATTTTCATGGCCGGTTGGAGACATATTGCATCTCTGAGTCATTCAGCGCAGGAAGGCCTTGCAGTTGTGTAAACGCCAGAAAACTTGAGTTACGATAAATCTGTCATAACACAGAGCAGTTGGCAGCGCCGGTGACGAGCCCTGATTTTGACAACATGATTTCACCATCATCCACAGAACAATAGGCTCCATTTGGAGTGGAAAGAGAAGCCATTATCTATTGCTGGTGACTGCAGCATGAAAACAGTCAAACAGAGGTAATTACATCTCATTGGCTGAGAGTCGCTCTGAGTCATCTCAGCAGAATCTCGCTTTGGGTTGCCATGGCAGTGTGGCGGTGTATGCACACATGATTGGAAGCGGTGTACAGTGGATGTGTTGAAGGAAATTATTCACACCAGCTCTCTTATTACACATAGAGACAGATATCATAAGTGCGATGAAATGTGCTGATGGAATCTGTAGCACCTGCACTGTGTTCGGGAAGGTTCCTTTGATAACTCATTCACTTCTCAACATGCAGTGTTGAATATCCAGTAAGCTGACTGTGGAAAGACTTAAAGATGTCCATTCATCCATTATCAGCTTGAGGTCACTGGTTCACACCTGGGAAGCCATAGCCACTATTTTAGCCAAATCCAGGACAGGGCAAACATGCCACCCACCATAGAGATTTGTGACACATACAGTAATACAGTGCAGTTATTCTAAAAGGGTGTGACTCCAATGAATAATGATTATTTACTGAAGATTCAGTACAAAACATTAGAATTTCCCTCTCTTTCTTATTATATAGAGAACTACAGGACGAGGAGAGCTGCTCCTGTCTCTTTGTTATCAGTCCACCACCAGCACCCTGACTGTGGTGGTCCTGAAGGCTCGCCACCTGCCCAAGATTGACTCCAACGGCCCCTCAGGTGAGTGTGAGGTCTGAATGTGATTAAGCATAAAATGACGAAGTGGGGTTCTGATATAGAATCATTACTGTGAAGACTAAACATGCCTTGATTATCCAATGGTGTACTCAATGAGCTTAAAATATACTGTAGGTGCATCAAGAAAGTTTCCCATATGAAGGGATTACAGGTGTGACAAGCACTATGCATCAATTATGGGTTCCAAACCAAAAACAATTCAATTTTCGTAGAGCCACTCTATGCAAAAGAGCTCTTGGAGGCTCCCAGAAAGGTTCTATCATTATGACAAGCTGAGGAGACTCTAAAGGTGCTTTGAGTATCCATTAATTAGTCGTAAACTGCAAAAAATCTAGAAATTAGTACATATACATTTTTTAATAAATAAATATTGTATTATATTTTAGTCAGCAAATAAATGAAGTGAAAACATATAAAAATTAAAAATATGGTGAGAGTCAGATGGACGGAATACAGTACCAGTCAAAAGTTTGGACACTTAACAGGTACTTAAACGAAAGTGTATATTATATTATTTTACGTTATGTCATATTATATTATATTATATTATATTGTATTATATTATATTATATTGTTAATTCTAGTATACTAGTACTAGTAAATACTAGTACAACTCTAGTATTATTTTTTCGCATCTGTACTTTCCCACTATTGTAAGTCGCTTTGGATAAAAGCGTCCGCTAAATGCAATGTAATGTAATGTAATGTATATTATATACAGTATTATATTATATTATATTATATTATATTATATTATATTATATACAGTATTATATTATATTATATTATATACAGTATTATATTATATTATATTATATTATATTATATTATATTATATTATATTATATACAGTATTATGTTATGTTATATTATATTATATTATATTATATTATATTATATTATATTATATTATATTATATTATATTTTTATTGACTCAGTGTGACTCAGCACTTGTGATTATACTGTATTATTCTGTATTATATTGACTTTGGGATGCACTTCTAGAAAACACACATACAAAGGACACAAGTGAGGAGGACATTAGCTGGTAGCAGGCTACCAGCTCGTTGTTGATGTACTACTACACTAGTGACCTTAAGAAGAGGGTATAGAATAACCCTGACCTGAGATAGAATAACTCATATAGCTACTGTCACTACATCAGACAGAGCAATCTCTCTCAGCTGCATCCAGCATTTCCTCTGTATTGACTCAGTTATCGATCTGTGCCCTCCAGAGCCCAGAACACCATGGCTCATAGGAAGAAGCTTACTCTCACACTCCTGCTCCCTTTATCTCTCTTTCTCACACTTGATTAATAGTTTTTATTGGCATATCAATGGCTTATTAGCAATATCAATGCTTGGGGACATAATCTGAGAATATAAATGAAAAATAAAATAAGCAAATCAAAAATTTTAGTGTGTAAACATTAAAAAAGAGGAACCTGAATATGAAAATTATTTTGAAACATTTCAATATTGAATATGGTGAAAGTTAAAGGAAAGAGAAAAAGATGGGCAACCTTCAACACTGTCCAATGGACAAATGGCTGCTTGTTACACAATATGGACAAAAGTATTGGGACACCTTTTCATTCATTGTTTCATCCAAAATCAAATGTTTTTAAAGTCCTGCTATGTCCAATCAAGGCTTTCTACTAGATTTTGGGGCATTAATTTGATTGTGTTCAGTGACAAAAGTGTTAATGAGGGCAGGATATTGGATTATCACCTCCCCACCTTTTCCCTAACTCATCTCAACAGTACTGGGTGGAGCTCCAAAGAACACAGTTCCACTGCTCCACAGCTCAGTGCTGGGGACTTTATACCCTGCTAGCCCAGCCTGGGATTAGACATAGTGCCAATAGGTTTGTGTTGATCTGCTCCATTAGAAGAACTGTACCAGGTGTAGCCGTCCCTGATGCTGCTATAAATCCCTGATATCCACAATTTTACTTTAACCAGTTACACCTGGATGTGTATTCTCATGATATCTGGCCCCTCAAGACTAATTTTACTGTTTGTGTATGTCCTCACTCTTTAATGTATGCCTCCTTCTCTGCAGATCCCTATGTGAAGGTGAACTTGTACCAAGGCAAAAAGCGTGTGTGCAAGAAGAAGACTCATGTGAAGAAGTGTGCGCCTAACCCTGTCTTTAATGAGCTCTTCGTCTTCGATGTTCCCTCCGAGGAGGGTCTGCGGGACACCAGCGTAGAGCTGCTGCTGCTGGACTCGGACCGGACAGCGAGGGTACCACTCATTGGCCGTCTGCTGCTCGGCACCTCCTGCCCAGGAACTCCCGGAGAACACTGGCGTGAGATCTGCGACCACCCACGCCGGCAGATCGCCAAGTGGCACGCCCTGTCTGAAGACTAGCTGGAGGCTAAATGGTGACAATGGCAACTGCCAAAGAACTGTCAAAATATGTGGGAATGGGAATGGGATGAAATTAAGTTGGACTTCTATGTTGCGTTTGGAAAGTCCTCATCAACTCAAAAACTCAGAAATGTCCAAGTTTACCACAACAAAGTTGCATTCGAAGTGCAGATGAAGTCATAAATTAAAGTGGTTTAATCTTACCTGACTTTAGAGGTGATGTTTGGATGGTCCTCATCAACTCAATGTTGAGAAATGATCGACACACCAAGATAACAAATAGCTCTCTGCATTCGTCTTCTTATGCTCTTCTTTTTCATTGTCGTTGTCTTGCAACCATCAAATTCATTACAAGTTATTTCAGCTGGTCAGTGGCAAGTTTATCACATGCATAATACAATACTTATTATATCACTCATTACAAACAATAGAAACCTGAGTCTACTATGTTGATGTAGGGAAATCATTGTGTCAGCTATTGTCTGCATTCTAGTGGTTTAATTTCTTAGATTTTTCTAGTAGTTACAAAACCAATAGGCTGCCACCAACTCTCATCACATGAACAATACATGCATCTGTTAGGACTGAAAACAGGTGAGCTTCACATGGTTTGTAAACTCAGGTGAACTGGGATTTGATGTTTAGAAAACCGCTTTTATTAACAACAGCCTGTCAAGTGCAGCTTCTTCATAATGAACTTGATAATTCATGAGTTTACAAGTTCATGAGGACCTTCCAAACACATCCTTAATTCAAGTGATGTCATCTGTCGGTCAATTATCCTGGGATGGGGATTCACATGGGGAAGTGCCGGCTAAAACCGGCCCAATCGATGATTCCAAAGACAGTCTGTGGACACCCCGTAATGCTTCTCATCATATTTCATACAACATCCGATCACCTTGTGCAGTGCCGAATGTCATAAATGTCTCTATCGCTGTTTGCTCTACTTAGTATCGATATTACTCAGTTGTATGGAGAAAAAAGTTAAAAATAGAAACAGTTACTATGATGATGTAAATATATGTGGATGATTATTTTATTTTATAAAGAAGCTATATGTTATTTTATCAGATGTCTGAAACCTTTTTTTCCTCTTCGCTTTGTATTTGATTTCTCAGTTTTTGTTTTATTTTTGTTGCCTATGTTTTGTAAGTTAAAGTGGTCATGTCATATTTCAGCCATGTGGAAGTGGCCTAAATTAGGCATAAAAAACCCAGACTGATGTTTATGAAGAAAGGACTGCATGAACTGAAGAACTGTATGTATGGGATCTGTGTGTGTGTGTGTGTGTGTGTGTGTGTGTGCGCGCGCAGTTCTGAATGGAGAGAATACCTCTTTACCGTGAGCACAATGGCAGAATGTAATGTTCATGTACCTTAATATAAAATGTCAAGTTGAGAGAATGTGCCTGCTTATTGTTTCATCAATAGAATACTGTTATGTTAATGAAGCAGTTCTGCTGATGTTTCTATAACAGAGTTAAATATTTCCATCAGGAGTGTGACGTCTGAGACATTAAGACATTTACCGCATCACAATCCAATAATAGGTCAGCAGTCTGCAAGGAAGGCAATTAGAGAGAGAGAGAGAGAGAGCTACTAAAGGATGATGTAATGTTTCAATCTTACTAATTCATAAAAGAGCATTTTATGGAGGGCTGCCAACGTTTTGCCATCCACATTCTAACTCTTTCTCTTTCCCTTCATTCCCTCTCTCTTCCTGTTCTGTTCTATTTCTATATCTATCTCTTTCACATGTTCTCTCTCTGATCTCATATTGACACTTGCTTTATCTTTCTCTTACTTTGACATTTTCTATCTCTTATTGTCTGTTTTTAATTATCTATTTCTGTAACAGTCTAATTCTCTATTGCTCATTATCTCTCATTCCCTATCCCTCTCATTCTGCATTTGTAATTCTGTCTCTCTGATTCTTTCATCCTCTATGTCTGTAATTCTTCTCTCATGCTCTATTTCTCATTATCTCTCTCTTTCTTTTTGTAGTACATTATGCTCATCTGGGCTTTTGGGATCAAGTTCTATTATAAGTCTATGATGTCATTGCTTTGAGCATGATGTTGTTATATCTTTACAGCAAGAAAAAACTGAACAAGTGCTAGTACACACACACACACACACACACACACACACACACACACACACCTACACACACACAGAGCCAAATTTATCCCCAGTCTGTTTTATTTAAAGTTCAGTACAGTCATATGAAATATTCATGAGCACTGTTCACCAGAGAGGAGCACACTCACGCACACACACACTTTACCCAGCTCAGGGTGTGCAGACTAGTGAGTGAGAGAGGGACATATGCTGAGAGAGTGTTTCAGAAATAGTGAGAAAGTCTTACATCAGACTCTAAACAGCATCATCTTGGGCCTCCCTGCACACTCTAAGAAAGATGAACATGGAAAACGCACACATACACACACGTCAGGAGATAAGGTCATGTTTAATAATGCACATCTTACGGCATCTGAATAAAAATATTGGTTAAACTATTTTTTTTTCTAAACATTTATTTATCCCAAAAACAATAGAAAACAGTCAAATAAACATCAATCTATACACTGTCATTTTGCATGTGAGTGCTCTACACTAGAGCCCGACCGATATGGATTTTGGGGTGGCCGATACAATACAGATAATAAAGAGGAAGAAAATGCCGATAATGATATATTGGCTGATATTTTTTTACAATTTGTATTCATTTATATTCATATAAATGGAAATGAAGATTTAACATATAACTTGTTTCAAACACTTTTATTGTCAAAAGTAAAACAGTGCTTGATCTGAACATAATAATAAATAATGTAACATAAAATTACAATTATTTTAACATATATTGAAGGCCTGTTTAGGACAAACACAACTGCACATTTTACAACCTTTTAGAAAAATACATAAAATAAAAAAATTGTCAATCTTTTACATATGCCTGAAAACAAACCATTCAGGGAACAGTACTGTGCAATAATTTAATAAAGGTCAATAAAATAAAAGTCATTTAAACTGAAACATAAATAAAACTTTAGCCAGAACAATGTAAGTAACTATTATTACATTTACACAGTAAGAAAGCTATAATATAGTATATATTCATAATATATTTTTTGTGTTTAATGTATACTGCTCTATGTCTGTTAGTCAGGACAAGCAGCATACAAGTTACTGGTAAGTAAGTGGTAACATATTTAGCTGTTTTGTTATCTCTGTCTGCACAACAATGTATGAGAAAAAATCTCTGGCTGCATAGCACCTGTGCGTTACCATGGATACAGGCACAATACACACGAGGGGCTGAATATACTAGAATCTTTCATGAAGTTGATAAGAGTGCTTTATGCTGGATTTAGGCGCAAGAGCCCGAAGTCTGACTGCGCGCTGAGCGGGGGGCTTGCTCCGGCTTCTGTGAGCACAGACGGGGGCTATAAAGCCTGACTGCCACAATGCTGCACTAGCTACTGGTGTCACTCAGGCTCGCAGCTCGCCACGTTCTGATCAGAAATCAACTGATGCAAGCTGGTCACGAGACTCTACGCTGGTACCAGCGGAGAGACTGCTAAGCGCTTCCCCATGTCCCTTTGCCTTATATCGGAAAATAGAGCTAAAATACACTTTGAAGTGCAGTACTGTGATTACGTAAAGCCAAACAATTTGACATACCACTGTACCTGGTCCCACCCAAGGGTTACGAGTGCACTGGTTGTTTTATCATTTCATGATTCACTCCACTATATGTTATAAATTAAATTAGAAATGTGTTTTAATATTGAGCTGCAGTAGCAGTGTGTTCTCGGTCATGTTCATTCAGATTAGTTTACTTCAGACAAACAATGCATTTAATTTACGGAAAAGATAATGTTATTACTTAGAACTGGTATATTTAATTGTGTGTTACTTACATTGTTCTGGCTAAGGTTTTATTTTAGCAAGGTTATATGCCAAATTATCTCTCGTAAATTGTATCTTGCTAGTTTTGCAAGTAGCTAAAGCTTTTAGCTTGAGGCAAGCGGGTTGGAGGGTTGAGTGGAAATCTTTTGCTGATGTTTATTTCACAAGCTACTTATAAACTTACTATTGACAAATATACGATGTACAGTTCTCAGTCGCTCTCAGAATTCTATGTCTCCTCTGGGCTGCTGCTCTGTCAACAGGTAAGCATGCTGCAAGGACGTGACCTGGACATGACCTGAACATGACTTGGTCTGCGGGCACCCTCTGCTGGATTAGTGGTGCAATTACATAATGTTCCCAGCCCTCCAGGGGAGGAAAATCAAAAGTGTTTTGCTCTGTGCCTATCGGATAGACTTTTAAACACTACATCGGCCGATAATATCGGCCGGCCAATATATCGGTCGGGCTCTACTCTACACTCAAGAATTAGTAGCTACTTCAGCTGATCAGTACTTCTTTAACAAAAACACAAGTTAAAAATGCTATAACTGGGGTTTGAACTGGTGCAGTACATGCGTTATTGTAAGTTCTAAGAAACTACTGATGCCCTTATATAAGGCTTGTGTGTTCTGGAGAGTGAGGAGTGGCCAAAACAGAATAGCCCCCTAGGGATACAGAGTCCAGGCCGGGACCTATGGATGTACAGGCAGTACTGGCAGAGCAGGTAAGCTCCCGGGCAGGAAGGAACCCAGGCCAGGGCATACAGGATTTACAGGCAGCCTGCCAAAACAGATCAACTACTAAGTGGACATAAATCCTACTGGGGATAAAGGGACACAGTGACTCCTAGTGATCAACCCAAACACACTCAAGACAAAAAGGATATGGCATTCATCACAGTCTCTGTGAAGAAATTCACTGAGGCATGAGATGAGGAAAGTTTTTCTTTCTTTGTAAAGCAGGGCAAGTCCTTGGCATATTACCAGTTACAAGAAGAAGTTAGATCAACACAGCACATAATGAAATGACTCAATATCTGCCAGATGACACAGAGCTATTTAAAAAACTGAGAGCAATGACAGGCACTAGCAAATCAGAGAGAATGTGCCCACCTCCCAAGACAACCAGCCAATCAGAGAGGTCAGCCCAGTGACTACATCAAACCAGCCCCAGCTGCTAACAATGACTCAGCTGATGACTGACATTAGTGAATCAGAGGAAAGGGGCTCATCCTCAGCAGCAAATTGCTGTACAGCTGGGAGCACAGTCAGGAAAACAGTATTAGAATTCCATAATGAGCCCAAGGTGCCTTTAAAGTCTGCATTCTTACATCTTCGTCTGGATGTTCTCACACTGGAATGAGCCACTGCTAGATTACATCATGCAAGGGCAGCCAATGTTGAACAGTGGTCTAAAGATGCTGTTTTTGTCCAATATATGCTAAATTAAGAAACACGATGCTGCCTTTTTTTATTTATTTTTTTATTATTTGGTTGGATAGGACTTGTGTGTATATGTTTTACTTATTTATTTATTTATTTAGTATGTCATTTTAATTCATTTGAAAAGTCATCCAAATTAATTCTCAAAAGAGAACTAAAGACCACCAGCAGCTACCACAGATACATTTAAGACATGTATGGAGGATTCAGGGCATTTCACAACTAGGCATTCATGTCAGGCCATGTAGAAGCAGTTATTCCCATCTGTGGTGGATTATTGTGCATTCTGCAAGCCAGGACTGAGCTGTATTTCTAATCAGCAAATACAATCTGCCAAATAAATATTGCTGTTAGATTTCATATGTTATATATGATATGATGTCTCAGATCATTCTTGGCAGTGGAATTTTAGTGACCAGTGGTGTATGTATATATCTGCATGTAATATTAACTTAGAAAGTTAGGATCATTTTGTCATTTTGCTTGCTCCCCTTCCCCAACCCCCAACCTCAACCCCCACCACCCCACAGCAGCATAGCAGCCTCAATCCTTCACAATCTCTCAACAGTATTTTGGCCTACCTGAGCTTTCTACACTGCTGGATACTAAGTGTTTTGGAGAAGCAGCAGCTTTAGTGTATTTCTCTGTACTGGTGTGTGTGTTGTGTGCATACCTGTGTGTACTGTGCTGATTTGGCACTGCCATGTGATACTCTCATAAAGAGCCCCTGCAGGGCATTGCCTTTGAGACAGAGCAGTGTGTGTGTGTGTGTGTGTGTGTGTGTGTGTGTGTCTGTGTGTGTGTGTTATAGTGTCATATTTTCAGAAGGCTCTCTGAGTGCTCAGGGCTTGTTTGTGCTGCTGATAAAAGCCTTGCAGAGTGAATAACTGGATGATGTGTGAATGTGTCTGTATGTTGTCCAGATATTTGCATCTTTGTGGGGACCAAATATCCTTAAATGGACAGGAATGATAGATAAAAGTTGGGGCATTTTGTGGGTCCTTAAATGGAAACATTTTCTAAAGCTCATTTATTTGGAAAAACTGAAACTACTCTAAGTATCTAATATTTCTCATTTGAATACTATATTAAGCATATTATAAGGTAATTGTCTTTTATGTATAAACAGTCACTTTAAAGTAACATTAGGTAACATTATCTCACTATATTGGCAAATAAGTCTGCTTGTTGAAAGCATATCTCTTATAGCATAGTAAGATAATTTTACTTAATAACATTTCTTAAAACAGGTAAAATATGTCAAGTGCTAGTGAATGTTAAAAAAAAATAAATACCCATGAGAAAATTAATTTGGGTTTGTTATTTAATTCAAAAAGGTAAACAGTCATGTATTTTATATTCTTTACAGGTGATTAGACAATTGAACTAGATTTTAAATGATTTCTCTTGCTATGATAATGTGGAGGTCAGGGTTACGTTGTGGTGTAAGATTACTCAGCTACAAAGTTACAGAATTTATTAAAATTTCTGCACAAATGTAAGGGAATTGTGTGTGTGTGAGAGAGAAAAAGAGAGAGAGAGAGAGAGAGAGAGAGAGAAAAAGAGAGAGTGTGTGTGTGTTAAGGGAATGTAAACACGTC
>BRDA01020855.1:0-18981 GCA_036984385.1 Crenuchus spilurus
TTTAGTGCCCCAACTTTTTTGGAATCCGGTTTGTACATTTTCTTGTATTTATTGTTTATACTTGATGTTTTACTTATGATGTTTGAGATGTATTATAGAGCAAAAATATGCATTTTAACATGACCGTTTCCCAACCACTCTCTACCCCTTAGTATTAACTGGCCATTTTTGTTACTTAACCAATAATACATGAGATGGAGTGCTGTGACGTGAGATATTTGCAGTAGTGTGCTGCAAACGTAGGCACGAGGCCACAAGATGAGTACAGAAGATAAGCCCATGTCTCATGTTATAGCACGACCCAAAGAGAACTGAAAAAAAATTGTTTATCTGTGAGGTAAAGTAGTTCCTCTAACAGACATTCCGCTGCTTAAACATCATCATCACACAGATATACTGATTTCTCAAATGTTGTTTACTGTAAATGATGAGTCTTTCATTAAACATCTCTCACATCTGATCAGAGGTTCTTTCATATATCTGTTAAGTTCAGCTCTTAACCAGTGAAGCTGCTGGTAGAAGCAGATTTATATAATTTTTGTTGATGCTACTAAAACTGATTTCTTTATTATTGCTCTTCAGAGCTGTAAGTACATTAAAAGTCCAATTATTTTACTGTATTGACTTCGTTTTGAACTTCTGACTGTGGGACTAATAAAGAATGATCTTATCTTAATCATATCGTTTCTGTGTTTTCAGTCAATCATTACTGGCATCATTGCTAGGTTACGTGTATGTGTTGGGAATAATACAGAGCTTTGGTCAGAGTGCTGTTATCGTCAATATCAGCACTCCTAAAACTCAGCCAATCAGATTGCAGACTTGGAACAAACTGTTTTATAATGTGCCTTTAAGACTGAGAGAGGTAAATGGCCTTTGTCTTGAATGGCTATCCTGCATTGTGACGTCACAAAACAATGAATAAAGCAGAGGACATAAAAATGTACGCATTGTAAAAATGTAATTCTTCCTACTCAGGAAAAATAAGGAGTAAATGGTATGCTTTGAGTCTTTAATAATGCTTACATACAGTGCATCAAACTTTTTTGTTGAAGAAAATTGAAGACAAATCATTTTTCAAATGATTTGTGATCTTTTATTTTTTTTATAAAAATATAAAATATGAATAGTTTCAGTCCTAAAATCTGATTGGTTGGGCCATGTTCTGAGCCATTGTAAAATCCACTATATACCACGGCTCTGACCTCATCACAACATCTGAATTATGCATTAATGCACCACAAGTTTAACAATTTAAGCTAACAAACTAGTCTGCAGCACAATGAAAATGTAAATGGTGTAAAGAGATGGACAGAAAGGAAGAAAATAGAAAAAAAAAGAAGTTAATGACAAGTAGATACAAGTATTTGAAAAATTAGGAAAAGAAGAAAGCATACTGACACAGACGATGTGGGCCATTCACTACTTTCAGACTTGGTGTGCAAAGTACCGTGTACTGTATTTTTTTTTTTTTTTATTGAAAAACATGGTCAGTTTTATGCTACAGTGAAGAATAGAAAAGGTAAATCATATCGTTTCAGCAGCTATGCTGGCTTACGTGCAGGACTGAACAGGTCAGATATCAGATGCTGTAGATTGATATTTACCCGCATGTTACCATGCAACAGTGTTAACTGTTTGTTGTTGACTATATCGACTGGCTTAAAAATAGTATATTGTGACCGATTAAAATAATAAATTCACGTATTAATTGAACATTGTTGTGTTTTATCATATTTTATGTTGACCGCCGATTCATTTAAGTAATAAGCCACTTGAGACTGTGCGTTACTGTGATTTGATCACGGGGAAAAAAGTTTCGAATAACGCATGCAGGTGCGAGAAGTGGGACTGAGCTACCAAGTCCCCAAGTGGGGGGAGGGCCCTTGAAGAGTTTGGACCTTTATTTTCCTTTAAATATTAAAGGAAACAATATTTAATATTAGGAGGGGGGGACTGGGCACTGCTTGTGCATAGGGCCCAGAATTTGGTTCTATGCCCCTGAATGCACAGCCTCTCGTGGCTTATTGCTCTAATCTACTATAACACAAAAAATAATGGCTCTCTCAGCTACATTTCAAAAAGTTAACTTGAGACATATTACTGACAGCAGTGCTGCTACTACTACTGATGTCAACATCATCCTTGAAATATTTTTGTAAGTAAGAATAAAATGCAGGTTAAATCTGAAGGCACCAATGAATTAAATGTGTAGTTCTGAGTAGGTCAGGCTTTAAAGGTTGTTAGTGGATGGCAGATGGCTAGAACAGTTCTGAACCTTAAAGGGAATGCTGAACTGTCTGTGAAGCATCAGCAGGGTTATTGAAAGTGGTTTGAATAAAAATCTAAGCTTCAAATTAAGACTGTTTTGGGACAAGGTAACCTGATCCCATTTGATAAGGCAGAAATTTCAGACCTACCATTCTGCCAGTCTTGAGGTTAGTATACTGGCACTTATTATGTGGAAAGCAGAAAGAGAGTCTGAAAGTGAATAATGAATGGCAGTAAAGCAACTTTTCTCTCCCAATATGTGTCTAGTGCCAAGGGCGTTCATGGAAATTAGTGGAAAAAGAATTTACGAAGAGACGGGTGCGTTCGAGTTTAGCCAGAGGTGCTGTGATATTCATGTGTCGCAGTTTCTTTTGGATATGTCTGAGTATGATCTGAAAGCCAGTGACTTTTCATAAAGTGAGAATGACCAGAAATGAGAGAATTTACATCATAATGGCTTTGGTGAGTGAAAAATGTCAAGTTTCCTTTAGTGCAAAGCTTTTCTATAAGATCTTTGAAACTTTATCTTTCATGGGAAAAAAAAAGTTTTCCATTTGAATAGTCACAACTTGGATACAGGTCCTGAGTATAATGATGTCATGAATATACACCGACACGCACACTATAATGGTTACCTCAGTTAATCTAAATCTGTCCCTAGATAGCCCACTGCAAACCCAATTAACAAAATCCAATTTAGCTTGACGTTTGTGTTTGATTACACACAATTTTATTCCCTTCACTCATGCTGCTCTTGATTTCAACTGTTCAGTCTCCTCAAATGTCCAGCCAAAAGACGTATGAAGACAGGCCACATCTAAAATACAAGCTATATTTCAGTCTAGATGTATTTTTCAGAAATGTTTGAATAAAACCCACACTGAACCCAATTATGTGTAGACTATGAATGCTGGAAAATGACAGTAAATTATTTATTTATTTTACCAATTATTATTATTAGTAGTAATATAACACAATATTTATACAATATATAAATAAATATATATAAATATATAAAAAGATATATACATCTGACTATATTTAGATAAAAAGAAGCTAAAGTTCTTTAAGACAAAATAAGATACCTTCAACAAAATCCTCAACAGAACTTTAACCATTGGGAGTTTTCAGCTTTTTTGGCCATTTTGAATACTTTGAAATTTGCCTCTATATACAGTGCTGCATTTACCATGACAGTTTGGTATCTATATGGTCTGACAATTTTGTTCACTTTGACATACTTTATCAATATACTGAATGCTAATAAAAAAAGAAAAAAATACTTAAAAACATACATGTTTAATTGAGCATTTATAAAATGTATAAGTAAATGAGATAAATGAGCTATATACAAATGCTTACAAAAAAAAAAAAACAACATTCAAAATACAACATTCATTTTTTTGCCCACTTGGTGGCAGTGCTGGCAGTATTTCCTTCATTGTGTGGCTTCCTAGAAGGTATCTCACCCCTCCCACCTTTTTAGATTAAATTTAAATTGCCAGCACAATTTTGACTTGGTCTAGCATTCTAAGCCAGCATTTTTGTCACTCAGGTGTGATATATACTCAGGTATGAATAGCTGGGAACAATTAATCATTCATGTTTACATGTCATTTTTCCACACTTTATGTGTTACAATGAAATTGTTTTTGCCATTGTGTCTTTAAGATCAATATATGTAAACAGTCTAAATAAGCATGGTCTGAAACCCTTCAGTGATATAGACAGGGGTGAGGCTAAAGTCTTGTGGATCAAGGTTGACGATTATATATGAGTAGAATGAGTAGAATATTTTATATTCTTCACAGGAGGCACCTCTTGCTTAGATGCCAGCTTTCTTGGCATTTTCTCAGTCACCTTTATGAGGTAGTCACCTGGTATGTCTTTCAGTTAACAGCTGTGTGTTGTCACGAGTTAATGACTTGCATTTCTTGCCTCTTAATGTGTTTGAGACATCAGTTGTGTGCCTACTAAATCTTAAAAAATTTAAAACATATATTTTTTTAACACTTTTAAGTTTACTACATTTTTCCTTATGTCTTCCTTCATAGTCTGGATGACCAGTATTAATTTACAATGTTGGAAAAAAATAATTTGTGTTCATTATTTAATTTAATTTAATTTAATTATTTAAAACGGTCATATTTTATATTCATTATTCAAACCCTAAATTTTAATAACATTAAAATATTATAATCATATGAGATTCTAGACTTTTCATTTTCATGAGCTACAAGCCATACTGATCAATAGTGAAACAAAACTACGCTTAAAATCGGTCACTTTTTGTGTAATTAATATAAAATAAAAATATGACGTTTTACCTTTTTGAATTAGATTAACAAGAATAATGAACTTTTTAAGAGTATATTATATTTGTCACTGTAGATGGGACGGGCTGGGTGGTGAATGTTATGTTTTGGAATTTCACAATTTATCAAGAAAATTAGATTTGCTGTGATATGGGTCATATAATTAATCATCTTTTATTATGATATCTTGAGGAGAAGCAGGATTAGTCAGAAAGTGGATGTGCTTATTCATGCATTTAAAGGGTTTTTAAGGGGAAAACTGAATTGTCAAACCCCTGACAGTTATAGAATGACTCAAATAGACGACTGTCATCTCAGCTCAAGTTACCGAAGGCTGAAATTTATAGGTGTGCTATAAAAACACATCTTATTGAGGCAGCTCAGATCTAGAGCCAAAACCTTTCAACAACTCGTGACCTCTAAATCTCTAACTCTAACGATATACTGTATCTCTGCCATAGTTCTGTGAGGTTATAAAAAGAGGAGTGAAATGCAAGCAGACTCATCAGATAATCTATTGGCATGATGAATCAAACTGAAACTAGCTGAGTTATGGATGCTCGCTAAGGTATTATTTTACTATTGCTGTGATTGTGAATACTTCAAGTGCTTATAGCTAAAGCTCATGCATGTTCCTTCACTGTTTTTCCAATGCATGTGCTCCACCTCTTTCTTAGAAGGATGTAATCTTCAAAATCTAAGCTAGATGAGGCTGGTCATTTAAGAAATATTTGCCATTGTTAAGCAGACTTCATGAAACGGAGAGGTCTTCTCAAACCAAGACTGTGGATGTTCTGAAGGTTGTCTAGGCCAAAGCAAACCTTTCAAGCTTTGTTTTTCCATCAGATCAAACAGACTAATGAAACTGATACAGTGTGATCAAATTGAAGAATTTCTAAAGAATACAGAGGAGGAAAGATAGCAGAGCCCTTTCAACTGCAGCACATGGGTGTTTACATTAGAATTTATCGCCTCCTTTGGATGTCTGTGGTCAGCCAGGGAAAGCAGAGTGAAGATTTCTTTATGTGCAATAGAGCCTGATTCAGACACTGGACTAAGGCCTGTACGCCAATTAAATTAAAGTTCTATAAGGTCTCTGCAGAAGTAACCAGTAACCTAAACCTTGTATTACAGTTTATTTGTGGAGAAACCTAACATGTACATGTTTTGCTTAGGTTTTCAGGGGTTTTATAAATATACATACATACATACACATTATACTTATATAGCGCCTTTTTAGACACCCAAGGACGCTTTACAATCAACACACTCCATTTACACACACCGGTGAGAAGCGGCAGCCAGTCGCGCACAGCGTACTCTCAACCGGAAGCGACCGTCCACCTGGAGGACTGCATCGAGCACAGGACAGGACAGAGTGCCAACCATATCTGGGTATACATACATACATACATACATACATACATTCATTCATACACACACCAGGGTAATTTTAGAGTATCCAATCCACCTGATCTCCATGTTTTTGGACTGTGGCAGGAAACCGGAGACCCCGGAGGAAACCCACGCAGACACGGGGAGAACATGGAAACTGCTCAGATACGGACTCGAACCCAAGACCTCAGCGCTGAGAGGCGAACGTGCTAACCACTAAGCCACCGTGCTGCCCAATATAACTAGGTTGGGAAAATTAAATCCAATTGGAATCCCTTTTTCAGTGGCTCATCATTGGTTTCAAATGGAAATATAACACAGAGTTCTTCACTTCTGTCCACCCACGCTGTTGTACATTTATTAGTGCATAAATTGGCATCATGTAAATATGATTACATGATAGGTCAAATGAGGTTATGCACTGTTTGTCCTCTCTTGTGGTCTGCCGGTACGAAATCCTACAATAAATGTGATGAAGTACAGGCATTAAGCAAAAACTCTTTGGCATCCTTCCTTAGACGATAGCATGCAATGTCAATGGCCAGTGACTGACCATTTTTTCCAGCAAAAGTGCTGATCGGCTGCTTAGCTCTACGAAATGAATCCCAACTGTCCTGAAAAGGCAAAACTTTCCCACATGTCAGCAGCAGGCATGGCTGGTTTCATGGCACTGTTTAGAGCACTGTGCCAAAGATCTGAGCTGCTGATATGCTGGAATTGAAACCAATTGGCTTATCTTTCTTTTTAATGCTTCTATGCTCATATACCATGGTCTAGGCCTTATGTAAACTCACTTCGGTTACAATATGCCTCACGGTACCCCTATTCCACTGTGTCACAACCTTTCCATGCACACTGGCTGCACGCTAACATGCACATACAACAGAGGAAAGTGTATCCAACAGGATACTGCTTCAGTGCAACAATACCCTGAGTCTCTTGAATTGCTAAGTCTTCTTCCCGCTGTGATTATTGTTCTTGGTCAGAGAAAGTCAAATACCATTGCATACCTCTTTAACACCCTCACCTCCCTCTGAGGCAATAACACAATGTGGTCTTGTGGTTAGCCTACCCCATGGTCCTCTCTCACTCTGTTTATGGCTGGCAAGGGTAGAAATGCTTTGCCAAGTTTGCTTCCGCTTATGTAGTCTGAGAAATCTCCATTTATTTGAACAGCTTTTGGGAAGGAGCTATAGGGCTGCCAACATCCTCCAACCTTTCCATGGTCAACATTGCGTGCATTTCTTACACCCTCATCTGCACAGGGGCCTGGAGGAGTGGTTCCCTTCCCTAGTCCTAGAGTACCTTGCAATGCACACATTAGTGCTTTCACATCTCTAGCACACCCACTTTATCTCAGGAAGGGTGTATTAAATATCAAATTAGTTGTGCTGGACAGTGTTATAGAACCTACAGCAGAGGTCCAACTCACGCACAGTTTGGTGATTGCCCTGTCCAAGCACACCTACTAGAATTGAATCATTAAGCAGAACATCTTCAAACTGTGCAGGATGAAGGCTCTCCAAGACTGGAGCTGGAGACACCTTACCTAGAGAGACTCATTAGCATTGGCTCTTATTCATTACAGTTGCTTTCGTTCGATCACATATGTACCCACAAGGACTTTGCCAACTTTACTTCATAGGGACTTTTTCCCAGCACCACAATCTGCACTGGTGATGTGTTGTAAATTTCACATGATTAACCACAATAGAAAACTGATGCATGCGCAACAAAGTATGGCTGATGGCACCATATTACGTAGGGTTGAGCCAAATACTCGTTTCAGAGGAGTATCCAATACTGATAAAGCATTTGTGATGAGTACGATCATTTTGCGAGTAAGACTCTTCAATATCCGTGCTCGTGCTGAAGGAAAATTCTCATTGGGTAACAGACTGTCTTCACAATCTGTGACTGGCCAGTCACACAGAGCGCCTGCACCTCCCTACACAGACATAGTCTCTGCCAGAGCTGTGCTTCACTCTCACTCTCTCTCACAGTCACTCAGTCACACACACACACACACCAGTGTTAATTTCGTTAACGATAATTATGACGAAAAATATTCGTTGACGACCATTTTTTCACGACGAAAACGAGACGAAAACTAAATAAAAACTAATATTTTAAAACGAAAACTATGACTAAAAGTATTAGACTTTTCGTCGATGAATAAAAACAAAACAAAAATGTCACAGAAGGACAAAAATAATGTTTTGTCCAGTAATCCGCTTTTTAAAATAAACCTGCCGCACATCTGACTTTATCAAAGCACGTAGCTCCCCTGTCACACTGGTGAAGTTTAACAACACAACGTGCTGATGTCACTGCCACAGCTTCGACAGAACAGAAGAAGCGATTTATGGAGTAATTTCACTTTCACTGCCACACAAAACAAAACAGAGTAAAGTTTGTGGATTTAAAATAACTGGGAAAAACACTATGAACCTCAAGAGGACCTCAGTTCTCACCACCACGAGCTTTACAAAAAGGTAAGCTAATGTAGCTAATGTAGCTAGCTAGCTAGATGTTATCTAGTTCGCTAACGGTGATGATTATGTATATCTGATATGTTTCATTTTTGAATGTTTCAGTGTATAAAGGGGAAATGTGTAATCTGTTATCATTATCTTAGGTGTTTAGGTTAAATAGATCACAAACACATCTAACTGGAGCCATAAGACACACATACAGCCTCCGTTTCATTTTAAATACAGTCATATAACAAAACGAAGAGGAAAGGCACGCAAGTGTTTTAGAAAAAGAAAAATGGGCCAACTTTCTTCCACAATATCTGATGTCATTGTGTTATTAAATGTAACAAAAATTAAAGACTATTGTTTTATTAAAATAACAGTAAGCAGTCTAAAATAGCTCTAATTTAAAATAGTATAACTAAAAAATATAACTAAAATTAGATTAAATATTTAAGACATTTAATTGACTAAAACTAGACTAAAATGTTTTCAGTTTTCTAAACTAGACTAAAACTAACAATAACTACATGACTAAAATATGACTAAAACTAATATGTATTTTAGTCAGAAGACTAAGACTAAAACTAAATCAAAATCACCTGTCAAAATTAACACTGACACACACACACACACCTTAATCAACATTGTTTAACTATTAAAAAATAAATGATTGAAAGATCATAAAATTAAAAAAAAAATTAAAAAAGGAAGTTGTGTTGAGTATGACAGCTCTTGTTCATGCATACGTAGTAGTTCATAATTTTTTACTGCATGAGTTGTATTCATTCATGTACTTAAAAATATTCATGTTCTGGGTTTATAAAAAAACTTGTTCTGTAAATAGTTCTCTTACTTTTGTGATCAAATACATTGATTTGAATCTCAATTTTGAGGCAGTTCTGTAAATAGTTTTGAAATAAACAATAAATAAAGCAACTTCTGATCAATCCATATCAATTTCAGACTAAAGTAATGTACTGATTTAAGTCCCACCCACTTCTGGTTAAACCGCGCCCAATTCCGGTTTAGGCGCCGCCCACTCCAAGTACAGATACAGATCATTTAGAAGGTTGAACAGATACAGATACAGATACAGATAGTGGTGTACTCGCTCATCCCTAATTTTCAGTTCAGTGGTCTAGACAACAGTCAAGCTGTGCTGCTCCACATTTGTGCATGAACAGTTATGTAAAAGCTACAAAGAACCAGTAAATGCTTTTTTAAGTGTCCAAGAAAACAATGAGTGGGCAAATCATAGTAACACTACTGTAGGTTATGTCCATAAGGATAAAATAACCTACATATGTTCATTATGACAAGTGACATACCCATTTAGAAAAGTTGGTTCTAATAGGCATCATCTATCACAAAGGCTGCTTTTGTCTTTACAGAAGATGATGCATATCTAAATGTTTATATAGGTTCATGCTACTTAATGTCATAAGCATATGTACACAGTAAATCTGCCAGTGTTAAATCAACACTATTAGAGTTAAATTAACACTGACGGTGTTACATGTTGACACCCTCAGTGTTAATTTAACTCTAATAGTGTTGATTTAACACTGGGAGATTTACTGTGTAGGTGTCATGTAGGTTTATGAAACATGATCTACAGGAAAGTGTTACCAAATGTGTTTAATAAAACAAGTGCTGTCACATTCAAATATTATCTTCAATTAATAGTTACAGAAAACACATGAATGTGTGCTAAGGCTGATGAATCAGATCGTCATCGCTAATGTTAACTTTTACAGCTATAAATATGAGTAAGCAGCAAGTTAGCTCTCTGTTTACGCTAATTTTAGCAGCTAACTAGCAATTTAGCTTACCGAGATGATGGTCCCTCTTCATCATTGTCACAATCAGCCACAACAGGCTTCCTTTTCAGGTGCTCGTGCGTCGCAGTTGTGCTGCCGTGGAAGGCAAGTTCTGCCTTGCAGATATTGCATTGCACGCATTTCTCTTTGCACACGATCCCACTCTTTTGAGCTCCGTTGCCGGGTAGCCATGATAGCAGAGCCTGTCTGTATAAAGTACTGTGATGTCATCCACAGCCTACTACTGCGCATGTGCGTCAAGGACAGAAAGGAAGACACAGCAGTGGAAGGGGAGAAGAATGCAGCAGTTTGGAGAGAAAAACAAAGTAAAAAAAAAAACTAAAATGATACATCAACTATTAAATTAGTTGTCGACTATTTTAATAGTCAACATAATCGTGACTAGTCGACTAATCATGGCAGCCCTACTTAGAACTCAACCACACACAGTGGCAAGAAGTGGCAGCCAATTGCACACAGCGTCTCAACCGGAAAACTACCGTCCACCTGAAGGACTGTATCCAGCACTAGTGGGATCACCCAGGACAGAGTCCCAAACCATATCTGGGCAAACACATTCACAAACATTCACATTCATTCACACACACCAGGGTCATTTAGAGCCAATTCACCTCTTCTCCATGTTTCTGGACTGTGCGAGAAAACCCACACAGACATAGGGAGGACATAGAAACTCCACCAAGATGGTGACTTGAACCCAAGACCCCAACGCTGAGAAGCGAACATGCTAACCACCAAGCCACCATGTATACATTTTATAAATTGCTTCCTTCCAAGCCATACAAGTCCCATATAGTACTCCCATCCATTTCCCTTTATGAATGTAGCTGCATGAATGTTTGTTGCAGTCAGGGATCTCACAAGCCTGAGAATACAAATGAGGCCAATTAATTCACCATTTATGACATATAAACTCCTCAGAGCAGCTCAGTGGCTACAACCTTGTCATGTAAACATGCTTTGGATGATGGAAAGGGTGTTAACATTAGCTATGGCATGGTCAGAGGGCCACAAATGTTCAGGCCTAATATTTTGGTTTGAACAGAGGTCATGGACTCTTAGTATAAGCCTCAGGAGAAGCAGCGAGTGTGGTCTACCTGGCCATATGTAATCAGTAACTCGCTCTTCCCTTGCTTCTTCTTCCATTTGAGAAAATAATCCAGGCCCGAGGGGTTGACGGCTGAGGGGTGGGTGTCGAGTGGTGCGAGAAAGGGCTGAGACACATCTGAGACACATTACGGAGACATAGACAAATTACAGCACAGTGCTGACAAAACGGTTCTCGGAGAAGAATTTTCAGCAAAGCATTTCTTTACAAATCCCGCCTCTGTGTGCAAGCGTTCAATATGTCACATAACCAGCCTTTTCACTGTTGCTTAAAATGATAAATGAGTGAATAGCAGAGTCGGTATTGTTAAAAGACACTGTGGATAATTTTCTTTAAAAGACCTGTTGACAAGCTATGAGAGCTAAACAGAGCTGAATCCCTGCAGGCCTTTATCAGCTTATCACAAGTAATGACAGTAAGAGGAATACAGTATCTCTGGAGCCACAGAAAACAAGTGTGAAATGACAATAAACACGGCACAGACGTGAAAACAGCGATAAGGGCCGAGGCAGAGGAGCTAGACTTAACAAATGGCAGGAGAGGCTTGGAGGCCAGAGAGGAATCTTAATGAAGTGATTCTCTTACACTTCATACAGAGAGGAAACAATGCGTCACAGGTTCAGGAACAGTTCAGGGGAGAGGAGTCTTAAAGAATGAAGGGGAAATGTCGAAATAGATCCAGTTTAAGTAGAATTAGACACTTTTCTTTACTCTTAATTCACTGAATTACGAAGCCACATCCCAGTCCGGTTCTTTTATGTCCTGATGGGAGAAGCTGCACTCAGTGTCTCCCAAAGGAATTACTGATCCCTGCTATTATGACGCAAAGACTTTCAGTCAGAGGATGGAGAGGAAACTGGTTAAAGAGAAATGAAGCATTAGTGTAGTTCTGCTGTGAAAACAATGCTATATCCCTTACTCACGCTCTCAACCAATTACCGGTCACCACGTCTTTAAGCACCTTACACTTTGATTTCACTGCATCCAGGTGAAAATGATCCAAGTTCTCCTCTCATTCCTCCCCACCACCACCAGTTTAGTCCCTGTTCTGCAAACATGGGTAAGCTGCCTCCATTCAGCCGAATCGGCTTGGTTTAAGACTTCGGCAAACCCGCCTTAGACCAAAGACTGCATACTACAAAGTCTTATCAAAACAAAAGAACTGTTATCATTCATTGTATATTATAATAAATCAAGTATTGCTTCCGGCACAACTAGCTCTGTTCACATAGTTCCTTAATGTGTCTACTATCAATTGATTAAAATGATATTAAGATTGGGTTCCTCCCACAGTCCACAACATGGCGGTCAGGTGAATTGGGTACTCTAAATTGTCCGTGTCTATGTGTTTGTGTGTGCATGCGCCCAGCAATGGACTGGCACCCTGTCCTGGGCTTGGCTAGGATAGTCTATAATGCCCTCCCCTGCGCCCAGTGAGGAGATAGGGGACTAACCACGATCAGGATTAAACAGTAAGATAATGGATGGATGGTATTAACATTAGTTTCAGTTAGTACTGTTTTTAGGTTTTAGGTTTTTAATCACAAGGTGAGTCAGATTACAATCAGATATTTATGACTTGGATTTTTTCAAAAATACACACAAAAAAGGGGTCACATTAAAAGCCAAATCACTCTGGTTAATTTTTGAAACATGATGTATTTGAAGCAAAAGAATGAAATACAGTGGTAACCCTACTTACGAGCATCCCTACTAACGAGTATTCCAGGTAACGAGTCGAGATCTCGGAATATTTTTGTTCCAGGTAACGAGTAAAATTCCAAGTAACGAGTAGCGTAAATTTGTTCAAGTATGCCAATCGCTAGGGGCGCTGCGGTCATAGTATCTCCTAGATGCTAGCGTAGAAGAAGAGGCCAGTCATTACCTTTGGCTGCTGTCCAGTGAAAGTGAAAGTGCTAGTGAAAGCGACGCTAAGGTAGCAAAAGGTAGTGAACAGATAGTTAGATACATTTTACTTTTACTTTTCATATGATAAGTGTAACCATGCCATACATGTACGCCCATCCTCCTCTCCTCCTTAGCTGCCAGCCTACACGAGCACTGTTGGTCTCCCTCTCATTAGCCGCCAGCCTACACGAGTGTCATCGTCGTCTCGTTTATTTTTTAAAAACCCATATACGGTAAACACATTATTTAGCATATTAAAGTATACTGTATATTGGCCAGCTGACACGGATTAATCAGTTTTACATGTATTCTTATGGGGAAAATGCATCCAGCTAACGAGCAAACCAGCTAACGAGCTCATAAGTAGGGTTACCACTGTATTGTGCTTTTTGGAATTCGGAAATTGAAGATTTTTGAAGATTTGGAATAAGCATGGAAAAACATAAGGAAGAACAAATGAAATGTTCACAAACAAGTCCCAAACAAAGAGAACTGAGCACTTAAAACCTTTAATCTATTTGTACAGTCTGTGTATTTTTGTACTATTGTATGTGGTATATGCATGTTGAACTGGCTTATCCTTTATTTTCCCTCTTTTTTGAGTCCCGGGGTAGGGGGTGCTGAAAGATGGCACAACTCATCCTTCGGCCTCCATTCTGGCCTAACATGGTCAAGATACTAATGCTTCTGCATTGCACATATGGTCAATGTGGATGAATCATTGAGGTTGCAGGTGACAACGTCAGAGCAGGAGATATTCTTCCAAGAGTTCACTTGTCCAGATGCATCTGAGGATCTTGGCAAAAGCAACACTGCCTAAATGATGAGGAGATAATGTTGGCAAATGTTGAAAAATTCCAGATCACAGGTACAGTCTTCAGCTTGGCTCAGCGCTCTTCCTCCTCCTTTCACGTCCCTCTGGTTCACACGCCCTTTCGTTTGTGAAAGGAATTTCAGTTGCATTTCTTTCAGTTAAGATCTTCCCTCAGCTGATTGCGTGAGGCAGGCGGTAGAGTTCAGGGTGCTCGGCCCCATCCCGTTCCCATCAGCTGCCTCCAGTTAAGGAGCTTTGGAGGCCGGCTGTGAAGTCGCGGCTTTGAGGCGTGCTCATGGAAGACCATGAAGGAGTCGTAGCTAATACTCTCCAAAGTGATTAGTGTGCGGGTGTGAAATATCACTTGCTTATCTGCAACCACCAGCTGACAAGGAAATTTCAAGGGATCTGTTTTTGGCCAGGCTTCACAGCCAGGAGTGACAGAACCGATGATGCCGTTAATAAGAAAAACCTTTGTTCTATTTATTTCCCCAAACACGTTCCTCCATTATTTTATTTACAATTCATGAACTTGCAGGTCCCTTAGAGGATGTTTTTGATTAATGAGGAATGAGTGATCATTTGTCACTGCTGTAGTTGCTGTAGTTGGCAAACTTCCCTACTCGCTAGCATAATCATGTCTGCATTTTTGACTAATCAATAGTTACTGATTCGAGCTAAAACAAATAAGTCATTCATGTGAATTTTGTTCAAATAGGTAAGATACAGAATTTCAATTAAATACTTAAAGTAAAATAATAAAATACTTGTAAAATCTGAGATATTACTGAAAACATTTAAAACAATATTTTTTATCGCTGATAGTGTATAAATCTATATAATGCGAGTCATAAAATATCAGTACAAAAACCCCTGATATATATGTACATCATCACATATGTGCACTTCTGCTATTAGGTGGAAAGAATAGCAATCAGGTTCTTTTGACAAACACAGCATTAGCCTGTGGCCAGCAGCCTCCTACTGGTTTATAAAAGACAACAACATTGCTGACTCTTCCTCAGACCTCCGCTGTTTTGTACAGACACAGTCAGACTTGAACAAACTTTCAGGCCCTCATAAGAGATGCTGGGAGTAATGTAAGTGCTCAGTCAAAGAGCAAAGGGGTATACAGTCTTATGCAAAAAAACTTACCAACCTGGCTAAACTATACATTTCATTGACTTTCTACAGATAATGAACGTCAGCATATTCTAATACATACACTATACTATATAGACAAAAGTATTGGGAAACCTGCTCAGTCATTGTTTCAATGCCTTCTTCAGTAAGATATAGTGACTCTAATGTGCTCTACCAAATGGTTGAGCAGAATGTTAAAAGGTTAATATAGAGTTTATCCTGCTGTTGTTGGAGTAACTCTCTACTGGGAAGGAAGACTTTCTAGATTTTGGACCATTGCTGTGAGGATTTGATTGTGTTCAGTGACAACAGTGTTAGTGAGGTCAGGATGTTGGGTGACCATCACCCCATCTCATCCCAAACATATTAGGTGGAGACATGGAGCCATATTTAGGCCATGGACTGGGCAGATTTCCAGTGTGTGTGTGTGTGTGTGTGTGTGTGTGTGCGTGTGTGTATAATTGATGTTCACTGGTTTGGAGAAAACCACTATATGAATTAAACTGTAAGAAAGTTTTTAGTTGGCAGGGTTCAGGACTGCACCCATAATACACACTGTGTATTATTTATCATGAATTTAACATGAATTGTACAGTGCCTCGTCAAAAAAATGAGAATATCATGAAAAGTTAATACAGTGTTAACCCTACTTACGAGTTTAATCCGTGCAAGAGCTGAGCTCGTTAGCTGGATGCATTTTCCCCATAAGAATACATGTAAAACTGATTAATCCGTGTCATCCGTGTTAATCCGTGTCAGTATACTTTAATATGCTAAATAATGTGTTTATATGGGTTTTTAAAAAAATAAACGAGACGACGACGATGCTCGTGTAGGCTGGCCGCTAAGGAGAGGGAGACCGACGGTGCTCGTGTAGGCTGGCGGCTGCATGGTTACACTTATCATATGAAAAGTAAAAGTAAAATGTATCTGACTTTCTTGTTCACTACCTTTTGCTACCTTAGCGTCGCTTTCATTAGCACTTTCACTTTGTATTGACTGACCTCTTCTTCTACGGTAGCATCTAGGAGATGCTACGACCGCAGCACCCCTAGTGGTTTGGCATAGTTGAAGAAATTTACGCTACTCGTTAGCTGGAATATTACTCGTTACCTGGAACAAAAATATTCCGAGATCTCGACTCGTTACCTGGAATACTCGTTAGTAGGGATGCTCGTAAGTAGGGTTACCACTGTAGTTCTAATTTAATTCAAAATGTACGTTGTCACATTTTATATTCATTACATTTAAAGTGACATTACAAGTATTTGTTTTATTGTTTATCAGTATGGCTTGTAGCTCATGAAAATAAGAAATCCTGAATCTTAAATTACTACTATTCATTTATTACTATTCAATTTCAACATTAAAACAAAAATGTTCTTTACATATAATGAATTTTACATGACAGTATGACATATTTGACATTTTATCTTTCTGAATTAAATTCTGAATTACATTTTTCACAATATTCTAATTTTTTGAGATGCAATGGTCATACTTTTTTTTATTAAATCTGTGATATTTGAGATACTAGGCCCATGCAATTATGGAAACTTTTGTTGTTTTGGTATGGCACATTAAACACTGTGCATTTTATAAAATAAATAGAAATTTGCATTAAACATGCAGAAAATATTGGAACTTGTTCCCTAACTTACATGCTGCTTATTTTCACTCATCAAAACAACAAAATGTATCATTTGACATGGGGTGTCCAAATTGTGACAGACTACAGCACTTTTAACATATAATTACACAGCATTAGATGGAGAGTGGAGGGAGAGAGCATCACTGGAAAATTTTGCGTGAAATGACCTGAACTACCAAGACTGAAGAAGAATGGTTTGGTTAAAGGTGCAAATTACCAAGCGGATTTCAAACTGCGACTGACTTAAAAAAACAGAAGCATGATGTATATGTTGGCTCACTGTGGGTGAACTTACACTGCAACAGTAATAACTCTGAGTCTCTCTAGGCTATTTAATCATACATCAATCAAAAATCAATTTGCAAACCAAACATTATCAAACCACAAGCAAGCACTGGTCATTTTAGTTCTCAAATGGACCTCAAATGAACCCCATTTTTTTACAACTATGAGGGCAATGTTGACTTCTACAAAAAGAGACACATACAGTATTATAGGTGGACAACAGCTCCAAATGTAAATGCTGAAAGCAGCTGAGCATTTACTTTCCAACTGTTACCACAGGAAGGAAGCTGGAGAGGATGCACTGCTAGACTGGAGCTGCGTTTGATTGAAGGAATGATTCTAGTGCATGCTCAAGTTTCTCTTGTTTTTCTTTCATTTGTTGCTTCCTTCCTTCATTTCTCTTTTCAAAGGTCATTACTACAACAAAAAAGTTCAGTTATAAAACATGAAAAATGAACGCGAGAACCCTCTGTGGTCTGATACCTGCTATTTTTCATCACCTCTTCGATTTATTTTTTTTTTCCATTATTTACAGCAACAATGCCTGAAAGTTTGTAAAAAGAACATTTCTTGCTAGCAGTCAAAGAGTTTGGTGTTTTGACAGTTAGCTTAGTTTTCTGCTGGTTTAAACTGGAGACTTCTGTGGCATGAGCCAGCAATGCATCAGACACATTTCTGTAGACCAGAGATGCCCAATCCTGGTCCTGGAAATCTACCATTCTGAAGAGTTCAAATGCACAGCTGTCTCTAATATACAGAGGCCTACTAAGGCTTTGTTAACTGGATAAGGTGTGTTGGATTAAGGGTGAAGCTAAACTCTACAGGGTGGTAGTTTTTCAGAAGCCCTGTTCTAGACTTTCTCTACACGTGCATCTGCCTCCTTAGTTTTTCTTCGTTTATTTAAGAATACTTTATCAGCCGGCAACACCCAGCCTAACACTCTGGAACTCTTTACCTTCTTCTATTATCTCTTCTCTTTGTCTTTCCATCTTTAAAACTCAATTAACCACTGAAAATACATCACATGGCCCACCAGTCTACACAGATAATTGCTTAAAACAGGGGTGTCCAAACTTTTTTCACTGAGGGCTACATACAGTACATAAAAATATAGGAGAGGCTGGGCCATTTACTAGAAATGAGGTATACAGCCTTAACTTTAGTGTATTAAAGTAAAAAAAAATCCATTAAAAGTGGTCAAATATGTTATATTGTTAAATATAATTAAAGACAAAACTGCCTTCATCACAGCTTTCCATAAATGGACTTTTACTGATTTATTCAGAAAAAGCTTTGGTAGCTCATTCTCAGAACAGCAGCCTCAGATTTCTTCTACAGAAGATTAACAGTACAGAGAAAAAACAATAAAGGGGAAAATGGGACGGGTACATTTCTAGTTTGTTATTTAAGTTATTAGGCTTAGCAACACACCTGTTAATGTTTGTTTGAAACAGTTATCAACATTAACAGACTGAACTGGACTTAATAACAGGAGCACATATAATTTTAGTAAATTATTCTGGTGAGTATCAGCTGCGCTGGGTATGTAAATCAGGCCATCCAGCTGCGGTGCTGATCCGACGCCACTCGTGCCAAAAATCCGGACAAATGTCACTTGATCAAGGAGCAAATCTGCATCAGATGAGATCAGCTCACTCACTTTCCACCTTTCGCTTCTTTGGTTCTGCAATGTTTAGTAACTTTGGGGTAAATTTCTTCTGTGACTGTTCTATTTGTTGAAGTAACTGCCTTGATCAACAGTAGCTCCCC
>BRDA01020860.1:0-13387 GCA_036984385.1 Crenuchus spilurus
TGTGAAGTGTCTGAAGTCCAGTGTGAAGTGTCTGCAGTCTGGGATGCTTTGAGGTGTCATGTCTTCTGCTGCTGTTGGTCCACAAAGTCAACACAACATCTACCAGGAGAGTTTAGAGCACTTCATGCTTCCATCTGCTGAGAAGTCAGGCAGTCAGCTCATGAGCTGAAAGTCATATTGATCAACTTGAAATGAATTGAGCTAAATTATGAACTATATTATGAACTTTTCAGCATATTAGATTTTTTGATGTACGACGACATCCCTTATGTAGTTCGGAGTCTCACCTCGGATCAACTGCTCCAACAACAGTATTAGAAAACAAGCTATATGAGTATTTAGTTGCTAATGAGTCAGGTAGCGGGGAGGCCTCTCTACTCAAATGTCGTTTTTTAGGCTTGTGCCAACGAGTCCAACAAAAGAAATCTGGGAGTGTTCATATCAGGTTTCTGAGAAAAAAGCAGGAGTGATTTGTGGGCAGTTTGTCAAATTTTGTGTCCCAAAAAGGACGAAAAGGAATGTTCATATCAGTCTTAACATAGAGCTTCAAAATCAATCCACGAGTCTCCTCACTTATGTCAACCACAACAAACATCCTGAACAACCTGACCTGGGACCATGGTACCAAAACAGCACCATCAGGGGACAAGCATGGTTGATTGTACACTACCATAATGATAATACCATGATTGACCACGACAGGGCGAAGGGTACCAGTGTACTACTATGATAATACTACCATATAGCATAAGGACACATATAAACTGATTCAGACGTAATAGACCAGTTACAACAAACTGGTTATATTTACCCTAGCAATCAGTCTGGGAACATGTCTGTAGAAGTTAAAACAGTTAAAACCTTAAAAATAGGATAAAAAAGCCTTTTTTAAGTAATAGTAATAAATAAAAATAGTCAAAAATGAGGCTTTGCCACATTTCAATTGTGTATTTTCAGTAGTTTCTGAAATATGATTAATTCTTTATTGAAAATGTGTACTTTTAGGGCCCCGAGTGGCTCCGCAGGCTAAGACGCTTCCACTATTCAAAGAAACTTTATTGTCATTCGCATCACGTGTAGTACATGAAGTGCAATGAAATTACATAGTTTGAATCCCGGTCATGCTGTTTGCCATCAACAGCCGGGGATCACAGAGAGCAAAATTAGCAGTGCTCTCTCTGGGCAGGTAGATGGCGCTCTCACTCTCCCTATTACTCACACATTGTAATGCCCGCTGGCTCAGGCGTCTACTGATTGGTCCATTTGGAGCTGGGATACCTGCGCTTTCCTCCAAGCCCATTGGCTCCCCGGTGATGGTGTATCAGGGGTAGTTCAAAAAGAGGTGGGCGTATCACATGCAACAGAGGAGGCTTGTGCATGTCTTCACCCTCCTAGAGTCAGGGACATTGCAAAGTGATAGGGAGAGCCCCCTAGTGGATGGGTTGGGTTAATTGGCGACTACCACATTGGGTAAAGAGAGAAACTTGGCAACAAATTTTTTTTTTTTTTTTTTAAAGTATACTTTTGTAGAGTAACATACACACAAGAGGCTGGTATTACGGAGCATGTGCACTATATGGACAAAAGTACTGGGATGCCTGCTCATTCTGAAATCAAGGGAATTAAAAAAAAAAGATTTGAACCTGCTTGTGTTGGATTAACTGTCTCCATTGTCCAGAGAAGAATTTCTACTACATTGCTGTGATGATTTACCGTAATTGCATTCAGCCACAAAAATTATAAATGAGGTCAGGATGATCACCACCACCACCTCATCCCAAAATCACTGGATGGAGCAGAGAATACCACACTGCATGGGGCTTTATACCCCTCCATTCCACACCAGGCAAGCTGTGTGTGTGCGCAATTGTACATCTGTGTCAACTTCAAGTAGCTGAAGTAGCTTTTGAACATGTAGTGTAAATGATGACTTTAATCAGCTTGTTAGCCTGTAAACACATCAATTTAATATATAATCAGCTATGAGTTTGCATGTAATCAGGCAGGCCTAAACACTGAATATCGACATTTCTAGACTGTAACATAATAGAATTATGAGAGTATTATGGTATGTACAGAAAGTGTATAATAGCAGTGTGGTATGTTACATAGTACTGTTAAAGAACACATCCTGTAACCAATGGGCAATACTGTGTTATTGTTTTGTAGGTGATTGTAGGGGTTGCCTGTTATTTTTATTGTACCTCATTTGGCACAGCAGCTATAGATCTGGCAGACAATAGGTGCAGACATTACAGTGTAACATTACAGCTCACGCCCATATTCACACAAATGTCAAACCATGTTCACTTAAAACCACATAAACAGTTTGTGTATAAATAACAGCTTTATCTGCTCTAAAGATCTCATGGTGGTGTAAAAAGCTGAGAGTGTGAGCTAGCTCTCATCACAGCTATATTGTACACTGATCAGCCTTAACATTAAAACCACTTTCTTGTATTTACACTTGTTATCCTTTTTTGCTCTACTGACCATATAGGTGGACCCTCATGGAGCAGGCATTATTTGCATGGATTATTCCCAGCATTGCAGTGACACTGATGTGGTGGTGTCTAAGTGTGTGTTCTGGTCAGACACAGAGCTGTCCCTGCTGGATTGCATAGTCCACCAACCAGCCGAAGGTGTCCTGTGACCACTGATGAAGGACTAGAGGTTCACCTGTGTTGCCAGATTGCTACAGTAGCTTCGAACTGAAATGTGCATGAAAAACATACCGCTGATGCCCAGTATTTCAGCAATATTAAACCAGTTAACAACACGGCTCAGCGGCTGATATCCTAAAATGTACAGATCAGTCATTTGAAGGGCTTTTAAATAATTTTATATTGTTTTTCATTTTTATTTTCATGATGGGACACATGACTCCTATGCAAAAGTAAATGAGGATAAACTTGCAAACTACTCATACATATAAAAACTTGATTAACCTTTCAGAGCCATTTCAAACTAAAATCAGCAAGGGATAACGCACAATTTGGCAACACTGGCCAACACAAACTGCAGTAAGAGATCTAAGGTGGACCAACAAGGTATAAAGTGGACAGTGAGTGGACACAGTGTTTAAAATCTTACACACACTAACACACCACCACCACATCATTGTCACAGTGCAGAGGAATAACACCTGCTCTGTGGCAGTCCTGACCACTGAAGTTAATAATGTGCGCAGAGAAATAGGCGGCCTAGCCTACAGTCTGTAGATAGAACGTATATGAACCTAATGATCTGGTTCATTACTCATTCTCATACTGCATGCTGATTGGCTGTTATTCGCGCTTCATCAATATGTCCGCCCTCCGTCTTTCTGAAGCTCTGTCTCACGGAGGGAGCGACGACAGTTGAAACAGACGGACAGAAATGAGGCGTTTTCATCGCGGATTTTAAAGGTATTTAACTCTTAAATGTTTTGTTGGTGTACCCAGAGTTTGTGTGTAGTTGTTCACACGTTGACCTGAGTTTTTCTGTTGTGATGAAGTTCAGCAGACTGTCGGGTCGAGCTTTATTTAGTGTTTTCTGTTGTTAGAAGTTATGCTAAGCTAACATCTGTGACGGGACTGAGGACACATTAAGTCTTTAGTCCTCTGCTACCGGTTTATTCTAACGTCTGACTGAGGACACTTTAAAAAAAGAGTTTAAAAAAATGTACGAAGAGTTCGGCTTTATTTGCTGTTTTTGGGGGGTTAGTGTAAAAAGTTTAGTTTCGTTGATAAAAGTGAAACAGCTGTAAACACCTGGACAACCTGAAAACACATTAACGTGTGTTAGCGTTTGAGTATCATCAGTAAGACTGTGACAGTGTTTAGTCTGTGTAGTGTTTAGTGTGTTAGTCTGTAGTTTGTATATGAGTTTTAGAATGGTATGACTAAGACTGTGTGTGTGTGTGTGTGTGTGTGTGCGCGCGCGCGCGTGTTGGGTATTTAGTGTTAAGACTGGTTATTTTGTAGTGTTTAGTGTGCATGAATGTTTGATAAGTATCACTAGGAGTGTTTTAAACTAATAATATAATATATATTCCCCCCTAAAATGCATCAAATACAATCCTATACTAAGTTTTAATAAGAAACTACAGCTGTAGAAAGTCTTAAAGGGACTGTTCACCCAAAAATCATAGCCACACTTTGCCTTCTTACCACACATGTAGTAATTCGGCTGAGACATGTTTGGAGTCCAAACTTTGCTTGTTTACTTTAGAACTGGAGCTGTGAGACTCTACAATGCTAGAACTCATTGGTCATCTAAATAGCCCAGTAGAAATGTCACCAAAACATCTCTCAAACTGCATCCAGATTTTAATGAAGGTCTCAGACTAGTGGATGTGGGCTTGGACACAGTATGACTTACTGTGAGCTATAAAAATTAAACAAAAGTGCTGCTGTTTGCAGCGGGGAGGTTTTATTGATTGCTATATTTCAGAGGCCTCAATTGTGATCTGACTAGTTATTCTAGTTTGAATTCTAGCGTTTGCTGTTTGTTGCCAATTTTAGCCTGTAGTGTATAGAGTAAAGCTAGAGTAGCACATACACACACAAACACACACACACACACACACACACGTGAGGCTGGTTAAAAAAATAATGTCGCCATCATGTCAAAAGTCCTGGCTTGAAACAATTATGGGTTAGTTTTTGTTTGATGCTTATAGATGATCGTTTAAATTTGATCTAAAAATCATATTTGCGTATTTAACAAGGTTAGATGGAAAAGATGCCTGAGAGGAAGCCACATAATGAAGCAGGATTTATCAGCACTGCCATTAAGTGGACAAAAATGGAATCTCACACCTGCTTTTTGTTATGAGTTGTATAGAGCTTCATTTTATCTCAGTCTATACCAGCATAATTTTCACATGTACAACCTATCAGCATGCTTGGGGGTCTTAAAGGTAAAAAAATATAATTGGTGATGTCAAAGTTTAAAATTACTGCCAGGTCATATTCCAGGTGTATCCAATAACTGATTGCCATAATCGCACAACCCACCAACACGACTGTCAACACTGTCTTATTTCACTGGTTATACAATAAAAAGAAGCACACAGTTAAGGTTTAGATAAGATTTAACTTATTTGCTAATGTGAGTGCACACAACAGAATTTGACCTCCGCATTTAACTCCTCTCTGCAGTGAAATACACACACTAGTGAACACACTAGGTTGTAAGAACAAGTGGTGGGCAGCCCTATCCACGGTGCCTGGGTAGCAGTTGGGGTTTAGGTTCCTTGCTCAAGGACACTGGAGTCATGACCTGTGTTGTGATTGAACCATTAGTCGCGTTTCCATTGACCATGAAATATCGCAAATTAGAATGGCGAATAAAAATTAGCTTAATGGAAACACAACAATTTCAATAAAAGTCTTTTGCGCTAAGATGAGGTGGTTTTTCAGTCGTATCGAAATTGGTTTATATCGCAAAAGTGTAATGGAAACACTCGAATGGACTTTTTTCGCATCAATGGAGTCACGTGATCAACAACCGGACGTTTCTATTGGCGAAAAAGATGACGCAGAAGAAAACAAAAACGCCGCATACGTAGCCGCTCACAAGTATAAGGGGCTTGTCCCTCCAAAGCCTCGATAAGTCGCCGTCTCCTCTGATGGCTGATGATGAGCGCTAGTGCCGTGGTAGCAGTATGTATAAAGCTGAAGTGTGTTTACATCCACTGTCGCGATGTTTGTAATGACTTATCACGAGAACAAACATATTCACACGTGATTTTATAAAAGTATTTCGCATTTAATGGAAACACCGCAATTGCGAAACTTGTTTTGTCGAATTGTTTTTTGGACAAAACAGAATATCGATAAAGTTTTTTGGACAAAACTGCAATGGAAACGCGACTAATGACTGGTCAAAAGAACTGGTTAAAATCTTGAGCTCTTGAATCATGCTTAGTTTTGTTCATTTGCTTGCTTTTAGACCTTTTTTTGCCTGTTAGTCTGTGTTTTTAGGTATACACATGCCGTTTTTCCTGCCTTACACACGCTATTCCCACATTTTCTTTCTGCTGTTATCTGATAACAGACTGTTTTTTGTCATGTAAATCCTTTCTGTGGAAGTACTGGACAGTTCTACTGGTAGGATAATAGTGTGCTGTGAAGTGAAGGTTGAGCGAGCAGCTTTGAGGTTTCGCACCTGTAACTACTTTTGCAGCATTTGCAGTAGCCATGTTTCGTTTCTTTGTAAACCACCTTAAGGGGGAACTAGGTTGGGGAGTTTCTTTTATTAAGTATGACTTCTGTGATGAATGTGGGTTGATGTTTCAATGGAAATCATGTGCAAATAAGACCTCCACCTGGCATTTTAGTTACCAAAAGAAAGCCGGTAAAAGAAGGAAATGTTTTGGACTGATGAAGTAGAACAAAAAGGGGAAACACCACAGAAAGGTTGAAGTATTTCACTTCAACCCACGTACTTGGGACTAACCACTTTTGTTTTCGTTTTTTCACCTGTGCCTAAAGACATCTTTTTATACTTTTAAGATTGTGAGGAATTACACATCCATTTATCTGGGGATGTAAATGAACATGTGGTCTGGTTGCCTCAAAATTGATTTTTCTTGAGCCTATTGTCCAATCTTTACTGGATGAAAGCCTCATTTGTCTAAAATGTGACTTCAGTGGGAAATGTCATTAACTCTAATGCCTGATAATGTAATCGGAAGTGGTTCTACAAACTGATCATTGGTTCATTCAACATGAAATGTTGCAAAAGTAATACAAATGGAACAAAAATAATTTATAGGGAGATAAGACAGTAGTGATGAGTGGAAATGACCCTTGAGCTCTTGAGTGCACAACTGTATCTCCTCTGTTATGTCTGAAGTTGGACCTCATTTCCTGTGCTTTATTAGATGTTCTCGCAAGCTAACATCTTCATCCAAAGGTTTAATGGAAAATTATAATATACATTGGTGGGATGTAAAAATCAATACACTGGAGTATTGGAATATGTTTAATGATGCTGTGTTGATTCTTATTATGAGCTATAAGCTATACAGATCAACATTAGAGCATGACTTGAAATGTTACTTCACGTGCAATGTATATAAAATGTGTTTAAATTACATTTTATACAAAAAGGAACATGTGTATCTAAAAAACGCACACATACAATGGTGCTTGAAAGTTTTTGAACCCTTTAGATTTGTTTTATATTTCTGCATAAATATGACCTACATCATCGTCAGATTTTCACACAAGTCCTAAAGGTAGATAAAGAGAACCCAGTTAAACAAATGAGACACAAAATATACTTTAATTTATTTATTGAGGAAATTTATCCAATATGACACATTTACAGCATTTGGCAGACACTCTTATCCAGAGCGATGTACAACAGTGCTTTGATTCCATTAAGAGAATTCTCAGCTAGTTCAGACATTTGAGAGGCAAAAGTATGTGAACTTCTAGGATTAGCAGTTAATTTGAAATTAGAGTCAGGTGTTTTCAATCAATGAGATGACAATCAGATGTGAGTGGGCTTTCTGTTTTATTTAAAGAACAGGGATCTATCAAAGTCTGCACTTTACACCACATGTTTGTAGAAGTGTATCATGGCACAAAGGAGATTCCTGAGGATCTCAGAAAAAGAGTTGTTGATGCTCATCAGGCTGGAAAAGGTTACAAAACCATCTCTAAAGAGTTTGGATTCCACCAATCCACAGTCAGACAGATTATGTACAAATGGAGGAAATTCAAGACCACTGTTAGCCTCCTCAGGAGTGGTCGACCAACAAAGATCACTCCAAGAGCAAGATGTGTAATAGTCAGCGAGGTCACAAAGGACACCAGGGTAACTTCTAAACAACTGAAGGCCTCTCTCACATTGGCTAATGTTAATGTTCATGAGTCCACCATCAGGAGAACACTGAACAACAATGGTGTGCATGGCAGGGTTGTAAGGAGAGAGCCACTGCTCTACAAAAAGAACATTGCTGCTTGTCTGCAGTTTGCTAAAGATCACGTGGACAAGCCAGAAGACTATTGGAAGAATGTTTTGTGGACAGATGATCAAAATATATATTTTTTTGTTTAAATGAAGAATGGAGAATGTTTTTGAGAAAAGAAAACACTGCATTCCAGCATAAGAACCTTATCTCATCTGTGAAACATGGTGGTGGTGGTATCATGGTTTGGGCCTGTTGTGCTGCATCTGGGCCAGAACAACTTGTCATCACTGATGGAACAATGAATTGTGAATTATATCACAGAATTCTGAAGGAAAATGTCAGGACATCTGTCCATGAACTAAATCTCAAGAGAAGGTGGGTAATGCAGCAAGACAACGACCCTAAACACGCAAATCTAATAAAGAATGTTTAAAGAACAGTTACTGGAAACGTTTAGTTGCAGTTATTGCTGCAAAGGGGGGTCACACACTTTTGCGTTTCACAAATGTCATATTGGATAATTTTCCTCAATAAATAAATGAGCAAGTATAATTTTGTCTCATTTGTTTCACTGGGTTTTCTTTATCTACTTTTAGGACTTGTGTGAACATCTGATGTTGTAGGTCATATTTATGCAGAAATATGGAAAACTCTAAATGGTTCACAAACTTTCAAGCACCACTGTGTATGTATCCCGGTTGTCCAATTTGCTTCTTTACCTAAACTGTTGTGAATAACTAATACTAGCGAATATATGGTGATGAAATTTGGATTAAATATACCACAGTCTGTCCAAACACAATTGCACCTGAAGGTCCATGTTGTGAAAGGCCGTCCACCAATAATCCCATTGTTAATAATTGAATAACGGTCTGTATTGCAGAGGTACTTTTACATCATTAAAAAAATATGCTTAATTGATTAACTCTGACAGGCCTAAACCAGTCGTGCTATGATGCAGGAAGTGATGTCGTTTTTAGCCACCAAATTCCTCATGGCACCAGTGAGGCCTGGGGCCAGTCTCGCTTTACACTTGTATGGAAAATATCTCGGAGGTCTATCCCAACTAAAATACACATCCATACCCTTTGGAGGCCTCTGGTGGGACTGATCTGTTCTGAAAATGGAGTCTGAACTGAAGTGAGTAGTATCGGATCCTTTCCGTGTTCAAATTTACACACATGACGTTTACAAAGGCTGAAAATAGCCACAGCAATACCACAGCTTCAGTCACACACTGTTGGACAGTTAGATATCATTTTTTTTCATCCAGTAAACGATCACTGGATTATTGTGATTAGAAATGACTATCACAGTGCAAATGTTTGAAAAATTAGTTGGTTTTAATAAATGAACAGTAATTTTAATAAAATAACTCTTATTCTTATTAATGCTAAGCTTAATATGTCTACTGCTATCACATCTCTGTGATAGATTGGTAAGACACATTGCTTTATTTGACAGATTGTTTACTTATAATTCATTTGTAATTATTGCATTGGCGCCGAGTGAAAGTGTATGGGGACTTGACGTGACCCTGATGAGGATTAAGTGGTTAAGAAGATGGTTGGATGGATGGATTATTGTATTGAAAATTGTACTTCATAAATTTAGACCTGGATCACACAAATGTGTCAGTTTTGTCAAAATAAATCATAAAGAATAAAGCTTTCTCAATCTACTCACCCTTATGTTAATGAATGTCTCATAGACTTGTGGATGTGGTTTAAAACGTAACAAATCCTTGTGTATCTGAATGTTGGCGGTGCAGGAAGTGACAAATATAAACCAGAATTGACAACCACCTTTTATAAATTGTCCTTTAGACCTGGATCACTTGAATATGTCGGTTCCTTCAAAATATACCAAAACTTTTCACAACCCAATGAAACCTCATGCAGAGCCTAATGAAGGTATCGCAGCCTAGTTAGTGTGGTTTAGGTCACATACTGTGAGCTTTAAAAATAACTTGCCTCATCAGACAGAATAAACTGTATTATTTAAGTGACCGTTGAGTTCTGCTGTAAGCAGTGTTTACGTGGCACTCTTTCTAAACTATATAAGCCAAAAAAAGATGTCTAATAAAGCACCTCTCAAATGTTATTTGTGCCAGCACAGTCACTTTCACGTTCAGTTACATTGAGTTACATGTAAAAATGAATTCTATCAGGATTGTAATTTAATACTGTTCATAATGTATAATTTGTTGGTTAAGTGTCATGTTAAATATTATTATAATGGCACTTCCTCCTTCTTTAGCAGTGAAGTCTGGCATACCGGGACCCTCCTCAGGGTCACAGTGTAGTTGCACTTGTTTATGGAATGTAGATTAAGTCCTGGCTCCTTGCCTGGGGTTGGTGCATAACCTGGAAAGCAATCCTTATAGAAATTCCCAGCGGTATTTCATACAGTGCCATAGGCAGGCCAACTGGGATTGTCATATTGGAACATCTGCCGTACATGTGCTTCTTTTGTTTTTTTTTGTTTTTTTTTCTCTGAATGTGAAACATCCTTATTTGCTACCAGCTATCAGCAATTTTCTGCATTCCAGCTTTGAATTGTTTTGTTAAAATGTACTCAGGTGTGCCGCTGCATACAAAATTCCTATAGTGGGCTACCTGAAAACGTCCTTTGTCAGAAATTTGCCCTGCCTGTCCTGTCAAGTCTGCTGAGCATCAAGATGCAGGTATTATTTATACCTGGCTTGGTTCTTGATGCTTCATGTGACAGCATGATGCACATCTATGTTATGTTGTATCTTTTTGTTTTCAAACAAAGATCAAAATTCTCCAGATTGTCTTCTCCATGATTCATGGATGGCAGGCAATATTGATGCCTTTGAACTTGGGTGGTTTTGAGAGAATCTTGGACAAATAAGTGGATCCTGGATCAAATCAAAGCTTTCATTAGAATCTACCCAGGAGTTGAAATTGATTTGACGGCACTTAATAATATAGTTTTGGTTTATTTATGGTACATAATTAACATTATACACAAGTTGTAGTGCTAAAACCTTTCGACGTTCTTACCTTCAATATAGCACATTATTTAATGTTATTTAATTAGACAACTTTGTATAAGAACTTTAAATGCAGGTTTGTCCCATTTAAGAGCAGGAAACTGAATCTTTTATTAGAAACTACTGAAAATGTGCGTTTCAAGTGTTCATTAAGATTACATTATCAAATCTACCAAATACTATTGACCATTTTGGCTGTAAATGTGGCAAAGCCAATTCAATTGATACAGTTTTAATGGTTTGATTGGCAATAACAATATTGATCTTGAAGCTTTGAATATCAGGTCCAAAGCTTTAATATTATGTATTATTTTCATGTAGTAAATTGCTTCACTTACGGAATATCCAAAAGCTATCGTATTCAAACTACTCGGTCCACACTTTCCCCATAGGAAGCAAAACAGCCAACTTCCTCAAGCACACTGTGTGACTGAGGTTCTATTTCAGGATACATTTAACACGGGACTGGATCATGTTCACTCCTATTTTTTTTTTTTTTTTTTTTTTTTTTTTTTTTTTTCCTCAAGCAGTGGCACAACACTTATGTTAAGTGATTTCTACTTCTTCTTCTTCTGTACCCACATTTTTGGATGTCAACTAATCTAGAAGTTTTGAGATATTGACACCAATCCACTAGGGGTGCGAATCTTTGGGAATCGAGCAAATCGATCCAGAATCGATTCTTGGGGTCACAAATCGATTTTTTTCCCCCCTGATTCTTTCAAATTCTAACGAAATATGTTACTTTATCGTTGCAATCTCTGCAAACCGCATGAGTCACGTCAAGCCCTTTCTTACCCGGGCCGGGTTGACTGTAAAATCCAAAGTGTTTCCAAATGGTTGATTTCAAAGACTGTGGCCTGGCTAGCATGCCTGTACATAGCCGACGCTGCTTCCTTGTTTTGCCTAGCACTACGGTGGCTGAGAAGGAACATCCGCACCCGCAAAAAAAATAGATTTTTTGAAAATGAGAATCGATTGTGAATCGTTCAATGTTAGAAACGCGATTCGAGCTCAAAGCGATTTTTTTTTTTTTTTTTTTTTTTTTTTTTTTTTTTTTTTTTTTTTTTTTTTTTTTTTTTTTTTTTTTTCTTCCTCCCCCTGCACCCCTACAATCCAACACTGAAATGTTTGGTCTGAATGGGAATAGTGTGCTTGAATACAGCTGACATGAGTTTTCCATTAAGAATGAATGGGATGTAACTACACATCCATTTACTGTATTTCTGCTGGACTTACAGTGTTTCACAAGCACTATCTCAGGGCAGACCCCCAAGCTTTAATTCACCGTTGTTTTGACCCGTACTTGTATGTTTGTCACGCTTCATTTTCTTCAGTAAATGTTATCATCTAGTCTTGCACCTGAGAGTCATGAGAATACATAATCATTCATCATAAGGGTCATGAATTGTATTAAGTCATGGGTTCGGTGTATCAGTACACCCCTGTTGTACAGCTCTGTGATTCTTGTATTCAGAAGACTTAGCTTGTATTCTTCATAGTTTCTGTCCATTTGAAGCAACACCAGACCCTTACAGTTGACTTGAAACCACCTAAATGTACACAATAAACTGCAGCCATACAAAAGGTGACTTGTTAAGGCATGAGGAAAACACTGCACCATTGACCAAGCAGAAGTGTTACTTGACCTGTGTGAGGCCTTTGGTAATTTTCAACATAAGATCCCTTTTGTGTGAGTACATAGCGCACATACAAACTGCATCTCTGAGGTTTTCTGAATATCTCTGTGTGGTGATTAGTGTGTGTATGTGTGTATGTATGTATATTTTTTTTATATATATTAGAGATGGAACGATCGATCGGCTATGTATCGGTATCGGCCGATTTTTAATCAAAATATGCGATCGGCGATCGGCCGATATCTTTTGAAATTTAGCCGATCTCATGATTTCTGTATTTCCAGCTAGAGTTTCATCAAGGAAGAGGAGCCCTCCGCGAACCACATCCTGTCATGTCCCTGCAGTTCCTAGCTGAACCACTAGAGGGAAATACATACCCTTTTTTCGAAAAACAGACTAAAACAGAAGGAGTCGCGAGGGGCTAAAGAACCTGCTTACTGTGTTCAGCTGCATGTGTGGATATACAGAATGTCGTCAGTCTGGCAGTTTTTTTACCTTGTGTGAAAAAAACATATCCAAGGCAATTTGTAAAATTTGTAAAGTCGACGTCCCTCGAGGAGGAACTAAGACAGACATTTAATACTACTAATCTGATACGACACTTAAGAGTACACCACGTGGCTGAATACAGTGAGTATCCGCAAACAGCAGAGCTAGCACGGCTAACTAGCTTACTGTTTTTCTTTAATAATAATAATAATAATAATAATAATAATAATAATTCTAATAATTCAAGATCTACACTGAATGGTTGCAGCTTTCGTTTTAAAACAAGGGTCTATGTTTAATAGGTGCACTTTGACTTTGATGTATTTTTTT
>BRDA01020874.1:0-14133 GCA_036984385.1 Crenuchus spilurus
AGAGAAAGAGACAGAGAGAGAGAGAGAAAGAGAGAGAGAAAGAGAGAGAGAGAGAAAGAGAGAGAGAGAGAAAGAGAGAGAGAGAGAGAGAGAGAAAGAAATCTGTAAGAAATATTGTGTTATGAATAAACATCATGTGACTATTATATATGTAAAGGAAAAATAAACAGTATACCATATTGATTTTGTGTTTTTACATTATTGTAAATGGTGGTGATTGGAAAGCAATATAATTGTCTGAAAACAATTTATTTGCTCTAATTCTATTGAGTATTATATGTACCTGAGTATCTGCAGCTTACAGTGTAAACTATTCAATCCAGCAGAGAGCAGCTCCACTCCTGAATCCTGCAAGTCATTATTACTGAGGTCCAGCTCTATGAGAGAGGAGGGTATTGATTGTAGAGCTGATAATTTTATGCAGGAGCTTGTGGTTACATTACAGCCAGAAAGTCTGCAAAGTAAATATAACTCTTAGTATATTTTAAGCAAGGGAGTGTGAAAGAAGTTATGCTACTTTGTTGTTAATGTCACAATTTCTGCTGAAGGTAGATCACATGCACAGAAGCTTAAGAGAAATGCCTATTAAAACAACAACAACAAAAGAATATGCAGAGTATTTGAAACATACAGCGCCCTCCATAATTATTGGGACCCCTGGTTAAGAAGTGTTCATTGGCTTCTAATAAATTCTTTAAAACAATAATATAGAACAACAAGGCAAAAAAGAGAAAAATCTAAGCTTTAATTCAAGTGCCTTTATTTGGTGGGGAAAAAAAATCACACACTAAGAAATAAATCTTTTGAATGAAATCATGTGTGCCACTGTTACGTTTATGTCCTGATTTATGCCTGTGTCTGTTTCTCTCTTATTCTTTCCTCCTGTCTGCATCTGGTTTCACTCTCAATCCTTTAGTTCACTTCCTGGTTCAGTGCCAATCATGCCATCATTCACCTTATCACTCCCGCACTACAGTTCCCATGATGCACCTCACGATCTTACGCCACTTCCTCGTTTTCCCACCTGTGTTTCATTTCGTAATCAGTGTTTCACTTTATAAGCAGCACTCTCCGTTTAGTCTTTGCTCGGCGTTGTTTTCCTGTCATCGTTCCTTTTTTCCTTCGTAGTCTATTTACCCCGTTCAGGTTTGATTGTTCTTGTGTTTGCTCTTGTCTTAGTTCTTGGTCTTCTTAGTGTTTTAGCGTTTGGATTTATTCTGGTTTATACTTCCTTTTGCACACATCCAATTCTAGTTCTTTGTCTGCTTTTTGGTTGGTAGATTTACTCTTTTCTAGTTGTCCCTGTTTTCCTGGTAGACTGTCTTGTTAGCCTTGTTTTGAGTTTTGAATGTTACTCCGCACCTTAGTTTGTTTTGAGTTCTTGTTCCCCTCTTCCTCTCATTGCCTGTAGCCCCTCCCCTGTTATTTGGTATTCTGTTTTGTGTTCTGTGGTTCTGTGTTAGTTTCCTTATTGTGATTCTGTCTAGTTCTCTTAGTGCCTAGTCCTAAAAATGTACAGTACAGCAGAAATGACAAATGGTTCAAATACATTTATTTCCAAGAAATTGTTAAGGGTGTCAATAATTGTGGAACAGGTCATTTTATGGAAATAATAATTTCTTAGGACTTTTTTCTTTATTTTTTATTTTTAACTTTCACTGAAGGTTGCTTTCTTCTAAATTTTTTCAGAGTAAGATTATGCTTCTGCAGTAAAAAACCAAACTATATTAAGGCTTTTAAAACATTTTAACTAGGGGTGCCAATAATTATGGAGGGTGCTGTATGTGTGTTGTTTTAAAAAATTATGGTAAGACCATCAGCCTCTGCTGGCAGCCAGTTACACAGCTTGACCCCTTACACATTGTTATTTACTATTTCTAAACATTTCTTCATAGATTCATTTAGAGACCATTCACCTGAGTATTTCCAATTTACACTGAGATCTCTTAAGTCCAGCAGAGAGCAGCTCCACTCCTGAGTCCTGAAGGTCATTATTACTGAGGTCCAGCTCTTTCAGAGAGGAGATACTCGACTGTAGACCACAGCAGAGAGTTTCACATGAGGCCTTTGTAAGATTACATCCAGCTAACCTGTAAACAATTAAAGCAAGTTATATACTATATTAAAATACTTTGGTTCCCTTTCCCCTTTAATATAATGATTAATTATAATTAATTATAAATATAATTATATTAATTATAATTATATATGTGATATATATATATTATATATATATATCACAGTGAAAGTGAGTAATCCTTGGTGGGAATGTTAAGCAAAACATGGATTCATACTTGAAACTGTCTGTGAGATATTTTCTTTTTGAATCCCTTTCATATTACTTTTATTAGATTTATATTATTACTTTTTTTATTTATTTATGCTTTATATATATAGATATAGATAGATATAGATAGATAGATAGATATAGATAGATATAGATATAGATATAGATATAGATATAGATAGATATAGATAGATATAGATAGATATAGATAGAGAGATAGAGAGATATATATAGATATAGATATAGAGATATAGATATCTATATATATCTATATCTCTATCTCTATATCTCTATATCTCTATATCTCTATATCTCTATATCTCTATATCTCTATATCTCTATATCTCTATATCTCTATATCTCTATATCTCTATATATATATATATCTCTATATATATATATATCTATATATATATCTATATATATATATCTATATCTATATCTATATCTATATCTATATCTATATCTATATCTATATCTATATCTATATATATATATATATATATATATATATATAGTGTGTGTGAGACAGAATCTAAAAAGGTCTAGGAAATCACATTGTATCTTTTTTAAATTAATTTACATTTTATTGCATGAAATAAGTATTTGATCACATTCCAACCGGCAAGAATTCAGACCTATTCGTTTTTCTTTAAGAAGCCCTCCTATTCTGACCTCATTACCTGTATTAATTGCACTTGTTTGAACTTATTACCTGTATAAAAGACACCTGTCTACATAATCAAACACAATCCAACCTCTCCACCACAGCCAAGACTAAAGAGCTGTCTAAGGACACCTGGGACAAAATTGTAGACCTCCACAATGCTGGGATGGGCTACAGGACAATAGGCAAACTGGTGTCATTTTATCATTTTCAACTCAATCTGTAACCACCTCAACTCAGCCTGTCACTGTTATGCTGCATTTCTTATTTTTTCTTTTTATTATTTGATCTTTTATTTATTTTATTCAAGTCTGTTTTAATTATCCCTTTTTAAAAGTAAAATAATTTAATTCATTTTCTATGTTTTGTGCTTTGACTGCTTATCATTTTTACTATTTTACTTTGTTTAAATGGATTTCTCTTTTACCGGTAGATCAAATTACCATCATTTAAAAATGATGTTTTACCTTGTCTATATGTATATAGGTTCATCTTTTCATTTAATGTATTACCTCATGTATTACATTGTAAATGAGGCACACCCTCAATGTACCCCGAGCTTAAATAAAAGTGATTGATATATGTGCTCATTCATAATTGTTCAAGGCATCTACAGCCTCTACCATGAGACCTCACTATATCAAAGGTTCTAACATAACATTAAGCAGCCCACAAAAATAATGTAGCCGTAAAATAGTAATCTATTATATAGTTCCCTCGATTCTGACAATAGGCAAGAATACTTTAAAACTTGTTCTTTGGGTGTGTGATGTGACCCTGTAGCATGACATCTCACTTATGCAGGGACTTGAATATGTCAGTTAAACAGAGCAACAAGGGAATTTCCAATGTATTCCTCCAACAAAGAAAAAAAAAGGAAAAGAAAAGGCCCAATCAGTAAAGTCAGTGGGATAGTCTCTGATTCTTCTGCTGCATCTTTTAATCAAAACATTATATAATTTAGGCATTTTAATACAGTTATGAAATAAGATTGGGAGAAGGATCATGATTAAAAACTATCATCCTTCACATTTCATTTGCTTTAAAATTTCCCTCTCCTCTCTGGGTCTTAAGGCCAACTTACAGTCAAGATGACAAGCATCTCCCTTTTGCCAATAATTACACTTCACAATGGAATGAAACAAAACATGCACACAGGTTTTGGTACAGTTGGTGGCTGTCTACATTCTTATAGCCTACTTTAACTGGCCACCATTTAAGCTGAATTAGCTAAACACATTTTTTAGTGATAACATTAGTTCAAGTTAAGTCACCTTCCATTTTGACCACTAACACACCAGAATAAACAGATCTTTTTTTGCCCTGTGATCCTCTTTTAGATATTCCTATAAATGTGAATATTTTCTAACCAATTCAGTGTGTCTCTCCTCATATCTATCCATACTGATATAGTGTAGACCATCTATACAGTAAACACAGCCTGCACAATTACTACAGCAGCACTCCAGAATGAAGAACTTTTGAGTTTCTCTCAAATCAAAGTGCGTGACAGCATCTGCACCCTTTCTAAATTTTTGACGTATGTGAAGTTTGTGTCACCCAAGCAGACCAAACGTGGTCTCATAAGTCATTTTTGCCAGATGACAGCTGGACTATAAAGTGGACTATAAATGTCTCCCTACTGTGAACCATCTAATGCCACAACTGCTTCTCTGCACTCTATGCACTGTGATAATGTGTTTTACATTTTTTCCAGGGAGGTATCAGATGGCTTCATGAGTGATCCTTTTGCATCCCTCCTTCTCCACCTACTACCTCCCATCCCATCAGTGTGGTTATCTGCAAGTATTCTGGCAAAAGAATATCACCATCATCATAGACTTGTTCACCCTCCATGGGTCAGCTGTGCCCTTCAACAACAACTGTTCACCCAGCTCACAACTTTTACTGTTATATATGGTAAAAGGAGGTATTTACATATTTATATATTTGTATATTTCGTATGTGCACTTTCCTCTAGATCTATCATATGAAAACATTAACTGTTCAGAGCCTCGGAGATAAAAACCTTTTTAATTGTTATTCCTTCTAAAAGTTTGAATAGCCAGCAACAGATACAATGGAAAAATGTGAGCAAATTTCACTAATTATATTTTTAAAAAAAGAAATGTTTTCAGATAAAGCCAGTAACTCACTGTAGTTTCTCCAGTACACAGTGTGGATCCTCCATTAGATCAGAGAGCAGCTTCACTGCAGATGTGCCTGGTTTACAGCTGTGCAGATTCAGCTCTTTCAAGTGAGAAGGGTTTGACAGCAGAGCTGAAATCAGAGTAACACAGCCTTTCTCTGAAACACAGCAACCAGTCAGCCTGAAGAGAGTATGAGAGGGTTACCATACAAAATCCAACACACACATATTTTTTTGTTGTTGTGATAATCATGCCAAAACCTTCAGCATGCAACTCTTATGATAATCCATTTTAAGGTTTGAGAAAATTTGTGAATTCAGATTGTTTATAAATGTAAGGGGCCAGCATTAGCCTCACCTGCCTGCTAGGCTTCCCTCAGCCACTGGAAGGAGCCAGTAACCATAATTATGGGCAAAGTGAGAGCACATGCCATCCTGTCTGTTTCTTGGCCACTTTTGTTTTGCACCCATTCTTGTGTAGTGTGGTTCCACACTCTCATTGTTATCATGTGACGTGCGCTTATTTCTAGCGTTTATTATTAGGGTGATTTTTGAGGGGTTTTTTTTAAACTCTTTAGCTTCTGTCTGCTTTAAAGTTCTGGGGTGGTCCTGTGACAAAAAAGTTTTGAAATGTACATCACAGTGGCCTTTCTAAAGATGACTGTATGCAAACTCTTGCAGTATCAAGCTAATCTGGAAGAATCTAAGTCTGGGTAAAAAGAGAACAAATCTCTTGTGGTTTCCAAATTTTTGGATGGTGCTTCTTTCATATTTCCTTCCAAAACTGAAAAAAAAAACACATTTATCTTGCATATAACATTTAAAATAATGGTTTATATTTAACTTTATGCCTTTTGAAGGCCATGTCATTTTCTACTAATTCAACTACACAGTTATATTAGGATATTATAACTCCCTTGGTTCACTTAAGCTTAAACAATGACATCACAGATGTGACATGGCTGTATGCATACCAGAAAGTAACGGAGTAAAAAAAATTATTATGGGCAAGGGATGACATTTTACTGATTTCCGAAAGATGGTACTAGGCATAGGGTGTTGGCATATTGGAAACCTGTAACTATGTGGGATTTTCCTCTCATTTGCCACATTTGCCTCTCAGTGGCATAACAGTAGTGCCATACATCACACTGATGCCAGAGGACAATGACAACTCTGGCCAGTGGTACAGAGCAATTGATTACCCACAGTGGAGCAGATAAGCTATATAATGAACACAATAGCAATAAGGGAAGTATCAGGGCTCACCATTGAGTGAACACACTAAAACCTAGGCATGCAAAGCAGATGCATGGTTAAGATAGTTATGATATTCTGATATGAAGATGTGTTTATGTAACAAAATGTTTGACCAGGGGTGCACAAACCTTTACATGCCACTGAACATATTAAAACTAAAGAGTGCATAACAAAGTATGAATGAACATACACTATATTTCTAAATTTTTTCACTACTGGTAACAGTCTCAGAAGACATTCCTCTGATGGATCATATTTTCTCAGATCAAACTCCACCAGCTCCTCTTCAGAATTCAGCATCGAAAAAGCCACAGCTGACCACTGATCAGGAGACAGTTTAGCTCCACTGAGATCACTGGAAGCTCCTCTGTTCAGGTATGACTGGACTTCCTTCACTAAAGAGTGATCATTCAGTTCATTCAGACAGTGGAACAGATTGATGGTTTTCTCTGGAGAGGGATTCTCCCTGATCTTCTCCTTGATATACTTGACTGTTTCCTCTTTTTTGTGAGAGCTGCTTCCTGTCTGAGTCAGCAGTACTTTAAAGAAAGATTGATTGGACTCCAGTGAGAGACCCAGAAGGAAGCGGAGAAAAAGGTCCAGGTGCCCATTCTCACTCTGTAAGGCTTTGTCCACTGCAGACTTGAAGAAGTCAGACATTGATGACTTTGTCAAAATATCAGAGAGGTCCGTGTTTGGCTGTTTTGTTCCATCTTTGCTGATGAAGAAGAGAAATGCATATAAAGCTGCAAGAAACTCCTGAACACTCAGGTGTACAAAACTGAACACCTTCACCAGGTGCAGCCCAAACTCCTCTTTGAAGATCTGGGTACAAACTCCTGAGTAAACTGACACTTCTCTGACATCAATGCCACACTCTCTCAGGTCTTCCTCATAGAAGATCAGGTTTCCTTTCTCCAGCTGTTCAAAAGCCAGTTTTCCCAGAGACAGAATGATCTTTCTAGTCTGATTATGGTCAGTGTCATCTTTTTTCTGGTACTTCTGGTTCCCGTGTTTGATCTGAAAGATCAGGAAATGTGTGAACATCTGAGTCAGAGTTTTGGGGATCTCTCCTCTCTCAGCTTCACCCAACATCCTCTCTAGAACTGTGGCTGATATCCAGCAGAAGACTGGGATGTGACACATGATGTACAGACTTCTGGAGGACTTCAGGTGAGTAATGATTCTCTCAACGATGCCCTGATCAATGATTCTCCTCCTGAAGTATTCCTCTTTCTGAGGGTCACTGAACCCTCGTACCTCTGTTACCTGGTCAATACAGTAAGGAGGAATCTGACTGGCTGCTGCTGGTCGAGATGTTATCCAGAGGAGAGCAGAGGGAAGAAGATTCCCCTTGATGAGGTTGGTCAGCAGCACATCCACTGAGGCTGACTGGGTCACATCACATAATCTCTCATTGTTCTGGAAATTAAAAGGAAGTCGACATTCGTCCAGACCATCAAAGATGAACATGACTTTGTACTGATAAATGTCAGCTGGTTTTAGACTTTTTGTGTCTGTGAAAAACTGCTGCAGAAGTTCCATCAGACTGAGTTTTTTCTCCTTCATCAAGTTTAGCTCTCTAAAAGGAAGTGGGAATATGAAGAGGATGTCCTGATTAGCTTTGTCTTCAGCCCAGTCCAGAATGAACTTCTGCACAGAAACTGTTTTTCCGATTCCAGCTACTCCTTTAGTCAGAACAGTTCTGATGAACTGATCTTTAAAGAGATCATTATATTTGATGGGTTTCTCCTGGGCTGCTGGTCTCCTGGATGCTGTTTCCATCTGTCTGACCTCATGTTCAGTGTTGACCTCTCCACTCCCTCCCTCTGTGATGTACAGCTCTGTGTAGATCTCATTCAAAAGAACTGAAGTCCCAGGATATGACAGTCCTTCATTAATATTGAGACATTTTTCCCTCAGTGTGGATTTTAGGCTTTTGTGACAAGATGGAGTCAGCACTAATGAAATAAAAAACAAATATAAACATTAAATATGAACATTTTTTGAATTTCTAAATTCATTAAGGACATAATTCCAAACTACTGTTAATAAAATGAGACCAAATAGTTCAGTTGTGACAAGTATTACACTTATTGTTATTATCACTATAAAACTGCAGTGTTTTAGTCTGACTCCTGTAGGAATCATCCACCATAACACATGAATGCATGTAATGAGGTACCACAGCACATTTTACAGCTCTGGGTCCAGCATTAAGCTTATGGGTCAGATTGGGGCCGACTCCAGTTCAGCACTCTTATGCATTAACTACTATTTTGTCCAAGCTGTTATACATCACAGAGGTGTTGGAGCCTTATATACAGAGGCCTCCTGGTACCACAGGACAATATCTCACCACATGTGATACCATGGGGTGGGGGGGATGTTGGGGTTCTGATTTCACCTCCACTGAACATGTCTGGGACATGCCTGCATGTCAAATGGCACACTAGACAACACTTTATTAATTTCAGTATTAGTTTTACAACTTCAAAAAAAGTTGTACCAGTATGGAATCCCTTGACTTTGAAGTTTATTTTGCTGCAGACAGCATGGACCCAGATATTTCATGTTTTGTATGGTTAACTTCATTTCTCACATATCTAATGGTGTGCAACATTGTCACATTTTTTATTTCTAAATTCTTCAACATTCTCTACTGAGAACAGATCAGGACTGTAGATGGGACAGCCCAGTAATTTTTTCTTGTAAAGTATTTGTTGAAAAATGCAGGACATTCCCGGAAAAGTTGTTGTCTTGAAGGCAGCATTGTTGCTGATTCAATGTACTTTTCAGAGTGTCAGTGACCTTTGCCAATGGTGCACCAAAGTAGAGGTCTGCATTACCGTGGGACCCGTTACAATACCTTGTGGCACGGGACAACAATTGATCGTCTCTTGCGGGAGCGGTCGGTCAGTTAGTCTAGTCGTCGCGGGAGCGGGACGAGACGTAAATGTCGAAAAATCCCGCAAATTAATAAATAGTCTAGAAAATGATGAGAATCATGCAGCTAAACAGTCAGTAAGACAGTCAAAATACTGGCGGAGCGTCACGTGAACAGACGTTCAGTCTTCCTGCCCACACACACACACAAACAAATGTGTGCGCATTTTCTCTCTCAAACATACAGAGAGTGAGAGAGAGAGACGGGCTCTCTCTGCACTAATAATTATTCATTAGGCCATAATTTTAAATATTAGATTTGATTGGCCATGTCGATGGTGACGTCATCACCCAGAAGCACTTGTGGGTTATAACGGTGTTAAGTAGAAGCATGCAGTGGTGATTTCCTCTCAAAAACTATTTCTTGAAACTAAAGCCAACAGTGGTGGTTAAACCCCAATAAACAATGTCAAAGTCTCAATAACCTGTCATGTGCCCTTCAGCATCAATTACAGCTCAACACCGATGTCTCTTGCTGTTCACAAGTCGACTTATTGTCTGCTGAGGCATCCCACTCTTCTTGAAGGGTGGCCCTCAGGTACCTGAGGGTCTGGAGTTACAAGCCTCTACATTGTGACTGCTGATCTCACAGGTTTTCTATGGGATTCAGGTCTGGAGAAAGTGCAGGTAACTACATTTGAGGTACCCCAGTCTCCAGCAGCTGTTCCCCAATGATGTGACCTCAATGAGCTGAAGCATTGTTGTCCATGAAGATTAACTGTGGCCTGTGTTATTCATGCAGAGGCACAGTGACTGGATTAATGATGTTATTAGAGTAGTCTGGGCTTGTCACTGTACCATTCATAAAGTGTAGGACAGTTCTGTATTGACTAGATAAACCTAATACCACCAAAGGCCTGTCTGGTGACAACTGTGGCTGATGCATAGCATCTCCTTCTCCTCCATCTCCAACAAAGTTGGTGGCTGCCATTTCTGATCAACATGAATCAACATTCATCATCCAGTGTCAATGCTCTCTGGTCCAAGCGAGACTATGACACCTGTGCCTGGTGGTGTGGTCAGGTACCCTTGCAGGTTGTCTACCACAAATGGTAAATGGTTTTGAATGATCTGATGTGACACTTGTTGCCTCTCACCTCCCTTAAATGTGCTGGAATTGTGCGGCATCATCTGGTTCTGCAGAGCACTGTTCACAATGAAGCGGGGATCAGTGTGGAATGTGGCCAAAGGACATCACTTCTATGCCTTTCTGTGACTCTCCCAGTCTCTCTGTGTCTCTGTTACAACCTGCTGATAACACTGTGACACTAAGCTCAGCGGTCACTTCTGTCTGAGAGTTTCCTGTTTGAAGCCTCACAATGGTGAAGAAGAGGGGTCAAGTTCTGGTGGAGGTGATGTGTAAACCTATTTCCAGTTTGCAGCTCTGCTTAAAAAATGTATGTGTTTCATTAAATTGGCTTGAAAAAGATAAATGGCACTGTATAAACAAACGTGTCTCACTAATTTTCTAAACATTTTTGAAATGGACAAAGAAACAAACTCTTTGGACAGGATTTTATTAAAATGCCCTGCAAGTGAAAGTGAAGAAAGTGTGGAGAAAAAGTCACTGAAGTAGATAATCTGATCTTTAATATAAATAGACTTAATAAACCAGGTTATTTCTTTACATTCTCTTTTATTATGTATTATTATTTTTACATTATTTATTATTTATGAAGTATATATTTCTTATTTAAAAAAACATGTAACAAAAATTGCTGTGTTTCCTGGGGGGTACAGATTAACAAATTTTAATTCATTTTAATTAGGAAATGTAATTTGATATACAAGCACATTGTTTGCTACAAACTCAGTCACAGACTGCATTAAACTTGTAAGTCAAGGTTCCGCTGCGTTTACTTCAGATAAGGAATACTGGGTTTGAGTTAGCATGTTAGGACGGTTGTTCCTGCTTTATTTTTCAGAAGTTGGCAGGCTTATTAAAGTGGACGCACTTCACAGTTTACATACCTGCACATTTAGATTTGAAACACTATTTAGCACCATCCTCCCTTGTAAAACAGTCGCAGTATGAAGCTGGACCAGGAGAAATGAAAACCAGTTTCATTACTTTGGTTTTGACAGCTCCCCAACTGTCCACTTGTACCCTTCTAGTTTAAAACTAGTGCTATGATTGGTCGAAGTTTTCTTTTCCCAACAGGTTGCTGCCCAATGTAGTTACAGCCATAGAGCCTAGCATGTGAATACACAGACAGCTGAATTCTGTGATCTGAAGTCATAGTAATCACAGTAGCGTAATTTGATGTCTAAATGTGTATCTGCTATGCAAAATGCGTAAATGCTCACAGGTGTGCTTATGTCATCTGTGAAAGTAATCCAGCAGAAGTCCGAAAGTGGATGTGTTTTTATCAAACAAATGTTATGTTATGTCAGCTGTGGCCAAATATACCACACAAGTCCCTCCTGTCACTGTGGAGTCTCGGACTATGCTCCCTGTTTAGTCTGAGACGGTCACATGTTTGCCATGTGTGTCTGTGTACCTTGGTCACATCATGTCTTGTATCAGTGCCTACACCTGTCACCTGTCCAAGTTCACAGCCCTCTCTCATCTTCCTTGCAATTAAGTGGGCTTTATACGTCTTGTCATGTCTTGTGTTCCCCATCCGTTATTCTGTTTATATCTCTGTCATGTTCTCTAAGATGTTCATCATTAGGTTAGAGTTACTGTGTTTGGTTTGTTTAGTGTCACAGTCACAGCTTGGTTCAGTTTTGCATAATAAAAGCCACATTTCTGGACCCTGCTGCTTCCGTCTCCCTCGTCAACCACAGCTACTTACAACAGTGTTTTCTGTTTTGAGTAACAGTAACAGTAAGTGTAAATATTTAGATCATTTTAATGTAAAAACTAATAAAGGTGTTAGTGATGTCTTACTGGTCTGTAGAATGTTAGCCAGATCTGTCTGCTTCATCTTCTTTAGGACGTGTAGTGTAATCTTCATCACCCCCTCTATGACACTCTGATCCTCCTCATCCTCCTCCTGTCTTTCAGAGCATGCTGGGTAATCAGGACTCAACAGCTTCATAAACCTCTTTAGCTGAATCTTTACCAGAGAGAAGACTTTGTGCTCCATTTCCTGATGAAGAATAAACATTGTAATTAGAAGAAAAGTACAAAATGGTTTGGCCTCTTGATTTAGCTATTAGTTTGGGGTGGAAACATTACAAAAAGTTAACAGATAGTTAGTACAGAGAGGTTTTATACAGATCACTATATGGATAACAGCTTGATTTGGTTCGGAGCACCTGAAACATTAACTAGAGGGCAAAAGGGCAAACTTAAGAATGCTGTGAACTCTGTAGTCACTTGTGGTCTGCAACAGTGCAGTTCCCATTCCAGACTGTGATACAGCTGACTAGGATAGTTTCCATTGCACAGCAGTAAAAGTTCACCAGGATGATTGAAGATGTGTTTGTCTCCTTAGCGTCCTCAGGAAAAAGAGGCGCTGGTGAGCCATCTTAACAAGGCTGGAGGTGTTTCAGGACAGGTCCTCCGAGATGTGTATTCCCAGGAACTTCATTCAACAGCCATCCCATTGATGTAGATGCATGTCACCTTTCTCCTTCCTGAAGTCGATGATGAGTTATTTTGCTTTGTTGATGTTGAGGTGCAGGTTATTGCCAGAGCACCGCGTGGACAGATGCTCTATTTCCTCTCTGTAGGCTGTCTCATCATTGTTGCTGATGAGGCCAATCACTGTGGTGTCATCGGTAAACATGGTCATGGATTTCGATTCATGAACAGTCCTGCAGTTTGTGTTTGGGCTCAGACTGACGCAAAGACACACACACAGACACACACACACAGACACACCTTGAATACAGGCTCCATATTTTTTCTTGAATCTCCTGGTCTCTCCAGCTGGACTCTGTTAAACATAAATAATATTTTAGAGATGATTGACAGAACATTAAATATACAAAATACAATACTGTTTTAGATAGTTCTGCTGTACTTTAGATAGTAATGTTTTAGATAGTTCTGCTGGAGTCAATAGCCACACTCTGCTATATAAATCCAAACAGAACTAATTCAATTTTTTGTCTCTTTGCGAGTGAGTGATTGCCCACGGGTGCGGTCCAAGGTTGATGGAAGGCTGATTACTATTCTCTCCATGATGCTTCCCTGGATCAGATGCCCACCAACGACTAGCTACTGTGGCCTGCTCCAGATATCCTACTCTACTGCCCACATTGGAGTTCAAATGGACTTTCTGGCCGTTATCATTGCACCCACTATCATCATCATTCCTGTCCCACTACTGTCACCATATCAGCTCACCTGAACTTTACAACAAGATCATATGATTATGATTCATCACACACTTAGAATTAGCAGAGCAGAGGAGGATGGGTCCCCCATGTGAGTCTGGTTCCTCCCAAGGTTTCTTCCTCCAGCTCTAAGGGAGTTTTTCCTTTCCACTGTCGCCGTTGGCTTGCTCACAGAGGATTAGGGATTAATGATTTGATGTCTGCTATTACTAAGCCTGTAAAGCTGCTTTGTGACATCAGTTGTAAAAAGCACTTTATAAATAAAATTTGATTTGATTTGATCATAAAGAGGAAGGTGCCACAAAGAAGGCCCAAGACGATTGAACAGTTAGAGGCCTGTATTAGACATGAATTGGAGAGCATTCCTATTTCTAAACTTGAGAAACTGGTCTCCATTGAGTGTTGTAAGAAGGGGGGATGCCACACAGTGGTAAAAATTGCCTTGTCCCAACTTTTTTGGGATTTTTTGACGCCATGAAATTTTGAAACAACATATTTTTCCCTTAAAATGATACATTCTCTCAGTTTAAACTT
>BRDA01020875.1:4083-21510 GCA_036984385.1 Crenuchus spilurus
TAAGTAGGATGTCGACAAATTGAAGTGGGTAAGTCGGATGTCGTCAAATCGGGGTGGGTATGGGTGGGGTTAAGATAACGTGGACTGAATGGGTGGGGCTAAACTGCTGTAGGCTGAATGGGTGAAGTTAAACAGCTGTAGGATGAATGGGTGGGGCTAAACTGCTGTAGACTGAATGGGTGGGGTTAAGATAACGTGGACTGAATGGGTGGGGCTAAACTGCTGTAGGCTGAATGGGTGAAGTTAAACAGCTGTAGGATGAATGGGTGGAGCTAAACTGCTGTAGGGTGAATGGGTGGAGCTAAACTGCTATAGGATGAATGGGTGGAGCTAAACTGCTGTAGGGTGAATGGGTGGGGATAAACAGCTGTAAGCTAAATGGGTGGGGCTAAACTACTATAGACTGAATGGGTGGGGCTAAACTGCTGTAGGCTGAATGGGTGGAGTTAAACAGCTGTAGGATGAATGGGTGGGGATAAACAGCAGTAAGCTAAATGGGTGGGGCTAAACTACTATAGACTGAATGGGTGGGGCTAAACTGCTGTAGGCTGAATGGGTGGGGATAAACAGCTGTAAGCTGAATGGGTGGAGCTAAACTGCTGTAGGCTGAATGGGTGGAGTTAAACAGCTGTAGGGTGAATGGGTGGAGCTAAACTGCTGTAGGGTGAATGGGTGGAGCTAAACTGCTGTAGGGTGAATGGGTGGGGATAAACAGCTGTAAGCTGAATGGGTGGGGCTAAACTACTATAGACTGAATGGGTGGGGCTAAACTACTATAGACTGAATGGGCAGGAAATAAAACACCACATTTATCTCCTTTAGGCTCTTATTAATGCATTTAAGTAAATAAATATCACATGTAAGTCAGTAACTATCTAACTAGTGTTTTGTTTACCTGCATATTGACCAATAAGACACAATACACACTAAGTTCAGCACAGATTTGTACTTAAGAGAGTTTAAAGGTTGTCGCTGTGGCTCTACCTCATTGAGGTACGATAGAGTACCTTTCCATTGTTGTACCAATTCAGTTTTTGTACCAGTAAAGGTACTATTCTGTACCCAAAGAGGCAAACATGTACCTTTGAGGGAACATTTCTGAAAAGTACAAGACTTACATCACACCTCTGTCTTTAGTGTGTACAGTATCTGTCTGATACCTTATCTACGTGACGAGGTTTGATCTCCACGTCTGTAATATGGATAGTTCTAGATATAAATGCTAGAACTTCATTCTTGATGTTCTTCAGCTTTCTGAGTGATTTGAGAATCATCTGCAGCTCTAGTCATGATCTGGATCCGCCCTGTTAAAACCAGTATGTGTTGTGCTTTGTATGTTGGGTGACCAGTTAAACCAGCACTGTACTGGTTTATGCTGTTATTTCAGCAGGTTAGTGTGATGCTGATTATTTTAAAGATGTGAAATAGTTCAGGACTATAATTAATTGTATGTTTTTATATTTATAAATATTCTAAACAGAAATGTAAACATAAATAAATAAATAAATAAATAAATAAATAAATAAACATTTACTGATTTTCTGAGTAAACAAGTCTTTAGAGTAAAATAAGGTTTTAATAATATTCTAATAAAATTATTATAATATTCGGGATTTTCACAGGGTAATACATTTGCAGGAAATCTTTGCTCACAATATATAAAAGCAGTTTAATAGCTTTTATAAAGAAGCTCTCCACTACTTAAAATAAAATCATAAAATTTAAATACATTCATGTTATTGCTTCCCAGCTGAAATAAAAGGACCATGTTTTAGAGAAAACACTTTATTGTGATGTGATATAAGACAAAATGTTTTAAATATGTTACCAGTGGATGGATATTATTTGTTTTCACATTTAATCCACTCAAATAGTCAAATTATCAGTACAATCAACAGTACCTGCTTTACACCACTAGAGGGCACTGTGCGATGAGCTTTTACACAGCCCTGTGTGCTCTATAAATCAGGGGTGTCAGACTCCAGTCCTGGAGGGCCGGTGTCCAGCACAATATGGTGATTTCTCTGCTCTGACTACAACTAAACCTGCTGAGTTGAATTAGGTGTGTTTGATCAGGAAGATCACCAAACTGCAGGAATCCAGCCTTCCAGGTTTGACACCCCTGCATTAAATTATATACACAGGTGCATCTAAAAGAATTACAATAAAAAAGTTAATTTATGTCAATAATTCAGTTTAAAAAGTGAAACTCATATATTATACAGACTCATTACACACAGAGAGTCTATTTCAAGTGTTCATTTATTTTAATGTTGATGATTGTGGCTGACAGCCAATGAAAACCCAAAAGTCAGTATCTTAAAACATTAGAATATTATATAAGACCAATTAAAACATGATGTTTAACACATAAATGTTGTTCTACTGTAAAGTATGTACAGTATATACACTCAGTACTTGGTCGAGGCTCCTTTTGCATGAATTACTGCATCAGTGCTGTGTGGCATGGAGGTGATCAGCCTGTGGCACTGTTAAGGTGGTATGGAGGTGATCAGCCTGTGGCACTGTTGAGGTGTATAGAAGCTCAGGTTGCTTTAATAGCAGCCTTCAGCTCATCATTGTTGGGTCTGGTGTCACTCATCTTCCTCATGACAACACCTCATAGATGCTCTGTGGGGTTTAGGTCAGGTGAGTTTACTGCCCAGCACAGTGATACTGTGGTTATTAAACCAGGTGTTAGTACTGTTGGCAGTGTGGGCTCTAAAAAGTGCTCTAAAATGTTCTGGTAGACAGCTGGTGGACATGATTTTACTCCTGCAAACCATCACTGAAAGAACAACAAACAAATACACATATAAGTGCACACACACACAAGAGGAAGTGGGAATGGGAGGGGCTAAAGTGCTATAGAATGAATGAGAGGAGCTAAAATGCTATAGGCTGAATGGGAGTTGCTAAAGTGCTATAAGCTGAGGGTCTAAAGTGCTATAGGATGAATAAAAGAGGCTAAAGTGCTAGAGGATGAATGGGAGGGGCTAAATGCTATATGATGAAGGGGAGGAGCTAAAATGCTATAGGCTGAAAGGGAGGGGCTAAAGTGCTATAAGTTGAATGGAAGGGGCTAAAGTACTATAAGATGAATGGGAGGGGCTAAAGTACTATAAGATGAATGGGAGGGGCTAAAGTACTATAAGATGTATGGGAGGGGCTAAAGTGCTATAGGATAAATGAAAGAGGCTAAAGTGCTATAGGATGAATGGGAAAAGGTAACTGCTATAAATTGAATGGGAGGGGCTAAGGTGCTATAGAACTAATGAAATAGGCTAAAGTGCTATAGGATGAACGGGAGGGGATAAAGTGCTATAGGATGAAGGGGAGGAGCTAAAATACTATATGCTGAAAGGGAGGGGCTAAAGTGCTATAGGATGAATGGGAGGGGCTAAAGTGCTATAGGATAAATGAAAGAGGCTAAAGTGCTAGAGGATGAATGGGAAGGGCTAAATGCTATAAACTGAATGGGAGGGGCTAAAGTGCTATAGGCTGAATGGGAGGGGCTAAATGCTATAAATTGAATGGGAGGGGCTAAAGTGCTATAGAACTAATGAAATAAGCTAAAGTGCTAGGATGAACAGGAGGGGATAAAGTGCTATAGGATGAATGGGAGGGGCTAAAGTGCTATAGGCTGGAAGGGAGGGGATAAAGTGCTATAGGCTGAATGGGAGGGGATAAAGTGCTATAGGACGAATGGGAGGGGCTAAAGTGCTATAGGATGAAAGGGAGGGGATAAAGTGCTATAGGCTGAATGGGAGGGGCTAAAGTGCTATAGGCTGAATGGGAGGGGTTTGCATTTACATTTACAGCATTTAGCAGACGTTCTTATCCAGAGCAACGTACAACAGTGTTTTGTCTCCATTAAGAGAATGATCTCAGCTAGTACAGACAGGTTAGAGTCTAAACTAGTCTTCAGTTCAGACACTAAACCATCACTAATAACTAGAAAGATACACAATTATACACAATATAAGAGCTTTTACATTCACATCACTTTAGATCAAGTTCTGTGGTCTTTCTTCTTATAATTGTTGTTAAGTGCCATCACGTGGTTCCAGACTCCTGGTGGATGGTGTTTATCCAGAACATCCTGTCTTCTGTTAATGGCTCTTTTATGATTCCTCTGATTGTATCAGACCACCTTGCTGCAGGTCCTCTTCCTGTTCTAATTTGTTCCAGCATCACTGTCTCCTCGAGTGAACCGGTTCTTGTCATAATGTGTCCAAAATAAGAGATCTCCAGTCTGGTTATCTGGAGTTGAGCTTGGATTTGTTTCGTTTTTCCCGATTATACTGCATCTGTTACGGATGAAAACAAGGAGAAGCCTGTAGTGTCAAGTGTAACTAACTGAATCACGGCCTCAATTTGCATGAATGTCACTGAGTGATTAAAGCGGCGCTGCGGTTTATTATCAGAGTCGCTAGGCTAACTGCTCAGCACCTGACAGTGTGCACACGGTTACAGTGTCTTGCACTTGTAGCCTTCAGATAAAAGGCATCTGGAGCTGTGAAATGGATCCAGAGGCCTTTTCCTCGCCTCCATCGTAATTGAGTTCACAGCTGATAGCTCTGTCTGTGTAGACTTATCTTCCATGAGGGAACAAAGGCCAGTGTGTCTGGAGCTGCTCATCACTGCTGCAGTTTTAAATGGATGTCACAATTATCTGCCTCAGGTACGCTGGGTTAATTACCGTCAGGGGGGCTTTAATCTCTCCAGCTCGGGCCCACAGAGGATCTCCAGCCTCTCCCACGCTGTCTCACCCTGCATATTCACTCCATCTCGCCTTTATTTTGCTGTAATTATTTGCAATCAGTAATATGGATATTACATAAGAGCCCAGTACTACAAAAGACATTAGAGCTTGTTCAGCAGCTGGGGATGGGCAGTGACAATTCACTATTTATCAGCTATTAGGCTACCGCATTTATATTTATTTGTTTACCAGGTAAGAATAATACTCAACCTTAATAATGATTAAAACTCTTAAGAGTACATTTTCCTTGAATTGAACAAAGATGCTCGCTATTAATGGACTGGCAGCCCATCCTCAGCCCACGTGCTAGCGTTAGCATGTTAGCCTGGCTCTCTAGCCTGTTATTTTGGAGTGGCTGCAGCCAACAGCCAAAACTGTAAGTTTCAACAATAAAGCGACGACTGTAAATGTCTTTCTCGTCGCATCGTTCTTGATAAAGAAAATTAGCCGTGTAACCGACGCGTGTTATAGATGAGAACCCACAAATCCACATGAATCCACGTGTTCGTTTTTTAACCTTTTAATCTCGCAGAAAACAATAGAAAAACAAAAGAACAGACGTAAATTTTATATCTAAGTTTGATCGTATGAATCTATTTCCACAACATGGTCAGAAAACCCTGAAGCTCCTCCCTCTTTCCATAACAAAACAAAAAAGGTACCTAAACACTAATGTCAATCAGTATTATCCGGACAGCTTAAAGTAACAGTGTCCCATTTAAATCTACTACTGTGTAAACATAAAATAATACACAGTAAATAAAACATTTAACTAAAATAAGATAACTGGCAATGTTTAAAGCCATAAAGAGGCATTTGGCTCCTACAAACATTTTAATATTTTAAATAGTAACATTTCATGTATTTAGTCTGATGTTTTTAGAAAGATGTTTAAAACTATGACAGTGTTAGAAAATTAATATCGTGATAATTATCGAGATACAGAAAAATTGATCGTGATAAATCTTTTTGGCCGTATCGCCCAGCTCTAGATGCGATGTATCAATCAACTACTCTTTAATTGTCTTATGCCTGGCTCACACTACAGTCCTATTTTGAAAGCCCGGTTAGCTCAGCTCTCACTGATGATGGTCCTTCAGTAAAGATGTCAACACTGGGTTTCAAACCAAAGAATCAACATCCACCCCTGAAGTGTAAGTACTGAATATATCAGTATATATGATTCAGTCGGGATGGCAGGGAATAGATCAGAGGTGAAAAGAAACCAAGAAGATCTTAGGTTAAGATTACCAGGCATCAGAAATTTTCTTTATATATGCATTATGTCTAATTTGGGAATCCTTTTGATCAACATGTATTTCAAATCCTTAAAAATTCAGACTATGGCACACTGAGAAATGAACCTCTCATTTGATTATCCCAACCACTTATGTCCCTGACTCTAAGAGGGTGAAGACTGGCATAGACTAGCATCTGATGCATGTGAACTCAGGCTCCACCTCTTTTCTAACTCCTGCTGATACATCATTAGCCAACAACACTCAGAGGATCCCCAGTTCTGATACATCAGCTAACAGACTCCTGAGCCAGCAGGCATTACATAGTAGTGATGGGGAGAGAGCGCCAACTACCCACCCAGTTTTGCTCTCTCAGGGTTCCGGCTGCTGATGGCAAAACAGCATGAACAGGATTCAAACTTGTTTTTGAATAGATAAAAAAAAAAAAAAAAAAAACCTCAATGTGTAAAAAACAGGCATAGAAACTAGATTTCTGTTTTTGTGATGTCATAAAAAATGAAGTATTTACATATATCTGCCTAATCAGCCTACAGTATTTTAGGTCTGACCCTTTCTAATGATGCACAACACAGGACAGATCAGGACAGATATCATCTACATTTATCAGTCTGTTTAATACTAAAAAAGAAAATGATCATGTAAATATGGCACTTAAAGGAATATTATACTTTTAGTATATGAAACCACATAACCACACAATATTATAATATTATTTAATAATAATAATAATAATAATAATAATAATAATAATAATAATAATAAAAAAAAAAATATAATAATAATAATAATAATAATAATAAAAAAAAAAATAATAATAATAATAATAATAATAATAAAAATATAATAATAATAATAATAATAATAATAATAATAATAATAATAATAAAAATTATAATAATAATAATAATAATAATAACAATAATAAATATAATAATAATAATAATAATAATAATAATAATAATATAAGACAACTTCTTTGGGGAAATATTAAATACAAGAAAAATGTTGTTAAAAAAGTGCCAGTGGTATTTTACATTATAAAGACTGGACCAGTAGAAATGGCTCAAAATGTCTTGGAAAAACATCTTGTTACCGGCTTTCATTATAAATGAAGAAGGTTTTATCCTGTTCCTGAAAAGTTGCCATTTTGGAAGGTTATGTTCTGACAGTAATGATACGTATATGCTCTAAATCTGTGTTAGCATTACCGTCTCTGGCTATGGATGCTGATATTATGAAGTTTGGGTATCAGGATTTTTGTCTCCTGTGTCATTTTCTATTAGCATATACATTTATGACTGTGTGTTTCATTCATAAACATGCCTGAGGATGTAGGAGGGCAGCGTCTTGACAGGAAATGTGTCAGCACTTCCTCTGAGCTTGTGAACTTCATCTGTTACCCAACTCCTCCACTGTTAATCCCACTCACCCCCGGCTCCATCCGTTGCCATGGATATGCCATTCCTATGGCAACCCGGGCCCTTTGTGAATGGTCTCGGGTCCTGACGGCGGACGACTCGTCTCACATTCCCATCAGCGTCTAAAGAAACAAAGCACCGACCTTCAGAACATGCACTGGGGGAAACCTCCATTAAAGGGATAGTTCAGTGAAAGACCAAATTTAAGCATTTACTCGCTTACCTCAAATGTACAGTGGTGCTCGAGCCCTTTAGGATTTTATATATTTCTGCATAAATTTGACCTAAAACTTGGTGGTCAAAGTCCTAAGAGTATATAAAGAGAAATAATTCAAACAAATGAGCCACAAATATTAGACTTGGTCATTTATTTATTGAGGAAAATGATCCATTATTGCATGTCTGTGAGTGGCAAAAATATGAACCTCTATTTTAAGTATCTGGTGTGCAGCAATAACTAAACGCTTCCGGTAATTGTTGATCACTTCTATTGATTGTTTAATCCATGAACTGCTGGCTTCAGGTCTTTCCACAACATTTCTAACTTGGCCACTCCAGGACATTAACTTTATTCTTCTTTAAACTTCCTAAAACAGCCTCCTTCCACCTTCATAACCATGCTTTCCACCCCTGCTGCTGAAACTCTAATTCATGCTTTTATTTCCTCTAGACTTGACTACTGTAACACTCTTCTTTATGGTGTTCCCTCTACTCACCTTCAAAAATTGCAATATGTGCAGAACTCGGCTGCCCGGTTACTTACTTGCACCCACTCTAGAGAGCACATCACTCCGGTCCTTCAAAAGCTTCATTGGCTTTCTGTGCATCAACAAATACATTACAAAATCCTTTTGATTACATATAAATCCCTTAATAACTTGGCACACACTTATTTAACAGACCTCTTGCAGCTTCACCGTCCATCTCGTCGTCTCCAATCATCAGATTCTAACCTCCTCCTTCCTATCCAAACATTGTACTTTAGGGGACAGGGCCTTTGTTATAGCTGCCCCCACCCTCTGGAATTCTCTCCCCTTACACATCCGTGCGTCAGACTCACTTCAATCCTCCAAAAAACAGTAAAAAACTTATCTTTTTAAGCAAGCTTTCAACCTTCACTAAAATTCACTTCTCACTTTTTGTGAAGCATCTTTGAGTTGTATTAAAAGCGTTATATAAAATGTATGTATGTATTATTATTATTATTATTATTATTATTATTATTATTATTATTATTATTATCATCATCATCATTATTATTATTATTATTATTATTACTATTATTATTATTATTATTATTATTATTATTATTATTATTATTATTATATTTATTATTATTATTATTATTATTATTATTATTATTATTATTATTATTAAATAATATTATAATATTGTGTGGTTATGTGGTTTCATATACTAAAAGTATAATATTCCTTTAAGTGCCATATTTACATGATCATTTTCTTTTTTAGTATTAAACAGACTGATAAATGTAGATGATATCTGTCCTGATCTGTCCTGTGTTGTGCATCATTAGAAAGGGGCAGACCTAAAATACTGTAGGCTGATTAGGCAGATATATGTAAATACTTCATTTTTTTTATGACATCACAAAAACAGAAATCTAAATTTTGCAGCTTAGTTTCTATGCCTGTTTTTTACAAGTTTTATTAAAATATTTTTTGGTAGAACAACTTGTGTATTTAGGGTTGTTGTCTTGCTGCATGACCAACATTCTCTTGAGGTTCAGCTCACAGACAGATGCCCTGACATTTTCCTTTAGAATTTGCTGGTATAATTTGTAATTCAATGTACCATTAAGTCGTCCCGGCCCAGATGCAGTAAACCATAATACTGCCACCACCATGTTTCACAGATGTTTTTATGCTGGATGCAGTGGTTAACTTTCTTCAAACACAGCACTCATTTAAACCAAAACCATCAAATTTCACTTTTGAATGACCTCCTAATCATAAAGGTTTCCATAACACACACACACACACACACACATAGGCAAATGGTTAAATTTCAATGACCCTCTCCCCCGAACGAACAAAAAAACCCCTAAAATATCTATCTATTGTATTGTATATGTATAACTGTATTTAATGTGTTGAACCAGACCGCTATTATGTAATCTGTATTCTTTTCTGTTTGCCCTTAACAGACCCACAGCCTCACTCATACGTGGGTAGTGATTGAAAACATCCTCAGCAGGAGATTAGGAACATCAAGTCATTTCGGCCGTTATGCAGATGAGCTTTACAAAGTAACCCAATAGAGTTTAAAACAGCGCACGGAGGGGAAGGAAAAACCTGTGGAACAGCATGTAATATGAATAATTTAAAAGATGAATGGAGTCCGCTAAGCTGTCCGTGTGGCAGCAGCATGTAATGCTGAGACATATTTGCACTGATCAAGTGACAACATTCAGCCGTTTATGAAACAGAGTCATTAATGAGGTTTGTTTCAGGATGGCTTATTCATTGATGGCTTTCAATGATCTAATTAGACATATTAGTCGTATTGTGTTAAGTCAGGTATATACTATGTCATTTTTGCCTGCTTTTAAGCCTGATTTGGTCATACTTAATCCTAATCTGTTTTAGGATGGCTCAATTGGCTGATATTTCATGTGAGAGGGGAAGCAATCCCCAAATAACTGCCTAAACGAGTGGGCAGTTGGATGACTGGATGGATTTCTTTTATCAGAAATTTTGGTCTATTGTCTCGCAGTTTAAGTGGTCTCACAAAGCCAATTTCATGAAAAATGACAATAGCTGTGGCTGAAATCACCCACTTCCCTACTACACAGTACGGGAAAGCAGTAGGTGAGCATCTAGTGTGTCTGAATATGCTGTATTCATCAAGCAGTACATGACAAATTACCTACTGTTTCAGGAGGTATTTTGAAATATGCTACTCCAGTACACTGTGTGCTTTCCCATGATCCAACAGAAGCTGTGAAGGAGCTGATACTGAGGGGAAAAAAACATAGAAAATACGGAGTCGGCTACAACCAGAACAATACAAATGTAACAATTAAAACAACGTAGAACACCAAATAACAGTATGAGCAACGTTGTGGAGAACATCAAGCTCGTAATTTATGAGTTTTTTTAAAACTAGCAGTGAATGTAAGTTATTTAAGTTCATATTAGCTAACTAATTAGCCAAGCTAACAGAAATGTATCTGTTTTCTGAGATCACAAAATTCCCAAACCATCCATGACTACTCTATATATCAGTCTCAAAGAAACTGAGCTGCAAATAAATAAATAAATAAAAATGAAATTGCATGGTTTTTTTTTGTGATATCACAGCAACCAATGCACTTACATACTGTACATATTTGGACTTGCAATAATAGAGGAATCCTTTTTGGTGCTGTAGAACCATTTTCAAGAATCTGAACCATTTCTTTTAAGGGTGCATGCTTCTTGATGTAATAATGATAATAATAATTATTAATTATTAATTAATTATTTTTATGTATTATTTATTATTACATATTTTATTTATTTAAATTATATCATTATTATTTATCTTTATTATTTATTTATTTATTTTTGGCTATATATACATAGCTATTTTATTTTATTTATTCACTTTCTTGGTTATGCTGTTAAAGGATGTGTTCATGTACGGTGGTTGGTACATTTGTATATGTACTGTGTACATATTTATATTTGAGATCCTTGGATAAATTAAAAAAAGAGTGCATGCTTCTTTAATTTAGAGCTGGAGCTGCAAGGCTAACATTGCTTAGACTAACTCAGTAGTCACCTGAACAGTCCTGAGGTTTCTGTAAAAATCCATCACCAAAACTTCTCCCTCAAACTATTCAGATCTTAATGAAGGTCTCAGACTAGTTGATTTTGTATGCAATATACAGTATGATTGGACTATTTAGGTAAATACTGAGTTCTAACATTAGCCTCGCGGTACTAAACAAATATTTATCTCGTATTGCTTTTTAAGCATGTCTTTGCTGACTGGCTACATCTGGTGGAAGCGGAAAACGATCTCGTTTCTTTACAACCAAATGAGTTCGAGGTCTTTTTAAAACATTTGTGTGTTAATTTAATGAAAATAAATCATTTTACATGACTTTTCCAAGTCTTAGCCAAGTGACTGTGCCTGTCTTGACTAGTTTGTATGATGCTAATTGGTGGCTATAAGCTTCCATAACTTTTTAGCTGCATTAGCCTCCAGTGTAAAGTGAAGGTGTGTAAATTTGCCAAACCGTTGATCAAAATCTTTGACTGTATTATTTGTAAGGACTTATGTAACTTAGAATGACGTAAATCAACTGAACTGAGCTGAATGTATTATAATCTTCAGTGCACTGAACCCTGTATATACTCACTTATTCTTGGTCCATTAGAATGGGCCTCGCCTGCCTACTGAAACTGATTAGACGGCATCAATCAAGCCTGAATTAGCCTGAAGGCTCGTAGCATGAATCTGACACAGGTAACCAGAGCTGAGTCTTTAAAGATGGATGAGAAGGCTTGAGGAGAAAGTAGAACAGCCAGTAGTGAGAGTTAAAGTTAATCCACTGGCTCTGACAGCCTGTCCTGTTCTGTCTCTGTATGACATGTTCTGAGAGCTTAAACAAGCGCGTATGGACAGGTGGAGGGGTCCACCTGCTGAATGAACGCTGTCAGTATTGGGGAGTACCATGGGTTACGGGTGGGCTCGGCTTTGCTTAGCATCGTAGCGGGCTGTATTATCATCGGAGTGTCCAAAGACTGCGATGCTGATGCTGTAGGGGGCATCTTCCTAGGCGCAGGAGGGCTAGGTGAGTAACTTTAGCGTCAAAGGATGATTTGGGGGGAAATGTACTTACGCATCTCCAAAAATGATAATTTCCTTTGTCATCATCATTTAATTCATAAGGGCAAATTGTCAATTTATGTTAATTACATTTTTCATTTTAATGTTGATACTTACATATAGTATATATGTATATGATACATACTGATGAACTTTTTTAAATTATGAAAAACAATGAACTTTTTATATAATATTCAAATTTTTTGATGTGGTGCTGTGAACTTCCCCAAACTCCAAGCGTGTTGGCTCCGGTGATGGTGTATCAGCAGTAGTTGGTAGAGGCGGTTATCCAGGTCTCATCAGCTGTATTGAGTTGGTCTGCCTGCCTTAATCTGCTAAACTAGGGTGACCAGACATCGGATGACTCCTCTTATTGAGACTTAAAAAAAATAAATTCCGGGTGGAATTTCACAAATGTCCGGGATGTTGTTTTACTCAAGAAGCGTTTTGTTCAGAAACAAAAGTCTTGCCCTCCCCTTATTCTGCTCGGTTCGCTTGAGTGAGATGTTACGCTATATTAAATGGAGACAGGCGAGCATTAGGACCCAGCAGAAATCCAAGCGCTCAATCTGATACCTTTAGGCAGCACACAAGCTCACCGATTGGCTCTGCTGTTTCTTGCTAACGTGTGATTGGCCGTCGCCGCTGTCACGCCCTCAAGCAGCCTCTGCAATTTGGCAAGCAGTCAAATTTTCACCTGTAAGTTGTTTACATGTTGAGTGTTTGTTCTGCCTGTGTCACATCAGCTAGACGTATTTTAATATCAGAGGTTTTATATTAAAACATTAACATTTGAGTCTGAGTCTGTGTGCTTGTGTCTACCAGTCTGTGATAAGCCATCCATTTACATGCCTCGAAGTTTAACTTTTGTCAAAATAATTCAGAATTTCTGCTTACTTTTTTACTCAAAAATGAGGTTTAATTCTGTGTAAATTAGGTCTATTGACCATACAGTCCAAAAATAATTTTTTATTTATTTTATTTATTTATTTTTATATATTTTTTAAATAATATGTAATAATGTATTAATATTTTATTAATGATTAATATAAATTTTATTACAATGATTATTAATTTATTTTTTCATAATAACGTTTAATAGTTATTATTAGTATATTATTAATAGTAAAATATAAATCATAATTTGTCAATATTTATTAATAATTAATAATAATAATAAAAAGTATGTTCAAGCACACACACACACACACAAATAAAACAGTATATACAGTGTTGTCAAAAGATGTCAAAAAGTATTTGTTTTCTTTTATGTGCAAACTGGGTCCAAATTGCTCTTTTAGTGTTAAAGGTTGCCGACTCCTGCTCTAGAAGCACTTCGATATTCCTTACCGTGGCGTGTTTACTGATGGCAGCAATCATGGAGCAGTGAAAATATTCCTTCTGCTCAGTATTTTGATTGCAAGAATGGTGGTTTAGTGTTGTTAAGAGCCAATAAAGCTCTTTTTTCATATGCATAGTGTACAACCTTTTTGAAATGTCTTTGTATTTGAACATGTAATACATTATATGACACCGAACCCACACCCGCGCGCTGAGGTGTCCTCTTTTTTATCATCTCAGATCTGGTCACCCTAGCTAACCTAGCTGGTCGGCCAGCTTCAACCAGCTTGGTACAGTAGTCTACCAACCTTAACCAGTTGGCCATAGCTGGTTATTCAGCTCTCACCAGCTGAGATGAGCTGGTCTACCAATCCTAATCAGCTGGCTTAGCCAGTCACCCTGCTCCATTGAGTTTCATACAATGGTCTGCCAAACTTAACCAGCCAACCATGTTGGTTGCCCAGCTCCAACCAGTTTGGTACAATGGTCTATGAAACATAACCAGCTTAGTTGAGCTGATTTACCAGGAATGAGCAACTTGAGTAGAAAGACGTTTTGTATGACTCTTTGTGTGGATCTTAAAAAAGAAGAAAGTGATGATTCAGTCTGAGTAAGAGGTCAATCAAGTCTTCAGTCTTAGTGTTTACAGATTAGTGCCAGATATCAGGATTTATATGAGTAAGAGTGAGTAAAATCAGTCATTTATTTGCCTAATGATGTTGCTTATCATGCGGCGCTTTGCGTTAATTAAGAACGTCCTGTGCCTCTTTTAATATTTATAGGTGAAAACTATTAGGTATTAAAAGTGAAACCTCATGATTTATTTATATTAATTATTGTACTCCGGCTGCTCCAAGATTCAGAAATGTAACTCCCGAGTAAGAGCTGATATGGCGCAGTGTGTAATTCCACAGCTCACAGCTGTTTTGCATATCATGCATATTTAATGCGACTCCTAATTTCTGCTCTCCGTCAGTGCACATTCATATTGTGTTGTTTTGCATTTTTTCACCTTTTTTTTCGGCGCAAACACCCCGCAGGCAAACATTAGCGTAGGACCGTCTTGCAAATGTAACAGTGACAAATGCTGAAAATCTCTTGCATGAACCTGATGCGTTCTTGTGTGTGTTAATCAGAAAAAGCTCATTGATCATCTGATCCACATCTGTAATCCATGCTGCTGTGCACAGGAAAGCATAGCAAGTCAAGATCCATCACATGATCAGACTGTGAGGGTTCCTTATCAAAATGAAGCTGGGACGATGTACTGGGACCAGAGCAGAGTTGCTTAATTATAACCATTGCACCATGTTTCATTAGATTGCAGTAAAACAGTCAGGATGCCTCATCTCAGAGTCTGTATTGTGTGGAAGTTGGTTTGAGGCAAATGCTACGTTCTACTTATAATTAGCTTCATAACAATTAATCTAACTTACATCAAAGATGCTCAATTAGCCACGTTCGGCGTCTGAAAGTTGCTTCTTTCGTTCTGCACAGTAATTGAACCTGTCCCTGTGGAAATATTCTAAATGAGATCTCCGCTTAATCTCATTTACTTCTCCTAGACATTGTTACGTCTTGTTAGAAATAATAATGACATTTCAGAAGTCTTCTCCTGTTTCTCAAACGTGGATACTGAGAAGACAATCTCAGCTGAATAAAGTGTACCCTTAATAAAAGTACTATGGAACATAATACTATAATACTATCAGAACCTGTTCAAAGATGGCCGACGCAGCATTCAGCTACACAAGTTTTTGTTATTGTTTATATGGCACATTAAGTCATACTTTGAACTAAACCCCATCCTCTCATTTCTGAGACCTTCACTAACATCTAGATGAGGTCTGAGTGGCTTCAGAGAAGGTCTGATGATGTGTTTTGATATAAAAGAATTGAGTTGTAGTGTTTGTTAGCAACGTTAGCTTCACAGCTCCAGTTTTAAAATAAAGAAGAAAAGTTTGAACTCTAAACGCGTCTTGGCTGATTGACTACATCTGAGGCAAGAGGGAAGGTTCAGAGAGTGAGAATGTACACTGATTTGGCTGCTACATTCAAAAGCTCATTTAGGAATTTGATCTCATTATTTGTTTTGTGCCCAAAACACATGCAGCAAACAAACTGCTCATTAAAAATCCAAAATGGATTAGCGGCTCTGAGGAGGGTGTAATATGTACGAGGCGCTTGTGAAACCCAATATAGCTGCTGTCAATGAGATTAGCGCTTAGCATTTCCCTAAAGGCCTCCGTTACTCAGTTACATGTAAGTAGTTTGTGTGCTTCTCTGAATCATTTCAAATGTTACTTTTACTCCTATTCAAGTTTACCAAGAGAAAAAAATATAGTGCTCAAATGTTTCTCATTTATGTCTCAGGAGACTTAATAGACTTTCTCATAAATTTCCTTAGAGACATGAGATACACTATAGAAAAACACTATAATAGTCATAATAGTCACAAAATTAAAATCCAGAAGACTCATGGCCTTGTATGAGAACTGGTTGAGTTCATATTGAGATTCTTGTCTTTAGTGAACAGTCGTTGTACTTGTAACATGTACTGAAGTATATCAGTGAGTACAGTAATGTAATGTAACTTGTACTGAAGTATATCAGTGAGTAATGTACTGTAACTTGTACTGAAGTATATCAGCGAGTAAAGTAATGTACTGTGACTTGTACTGAAGTATATCAGTGAGTAATGTACTGTAACTTGTACTGAAGTATATCAGTGAGTAAAGTAATATAATTTGTACTGAAGTATATCAGTGAGTAATATACTGTAACTTGTGCTGAAGTATATTAGTGAGTAATGTAATGTAACTTGTACTGAAGTATATCAGTGAGTAATATACTGTAACTTGTGCTGAAGTATATCATTGAGTAATATAATGTAACTTGTACTGAAGTATATCAGTGAGTAAAGTAATATAATGTAACTTGTACTGAAGTATATCAGTGAGTAAAGTAATGTACTGTAACTTGTACTGCAGTATATCAGTGAGTAAAGTACTGTAATGTAACTTGTACTGAAGTATATCAGTGAGTAATGTAATTTGTACTGAAGTATATCAGTGAGTAAAGTGCTGTAATGTAACTTGTACTGAAGTATATCAGTGAGTAATGTAATATAATGTAACTTGTACTGAAGTATATCAGTGAGTAAAGTAATGTAATGTAACTTGAACTGAAGTATATCAGTGAGTAAAGTAATATAATGTAACTTGTACTACAGTATATCAGTGAGTAAAGTACTGTAACTTGTGCTGAAGTATATCAGTGAGTAATGTAATGTAACTTGTACTGAAGTACATCAGTGAGTAATGTAATGTAACTCGTACTGAAGTATATCAGTGAGTAAAGTACTGTAATATAACTTGTACTGAAGTATGTCAGTGAGTAATATACTGTAACTTGTGCTGAAGTATATCAGTGAGTAATGTAATATAATGTAACTTTTACTGAAGTATATCAGTGAGTAATGTAATATAATGTAACTTGTACTGAAGTATATCAGTGAGTAATGTAATGTAACTCGTACTGAAGTATATCAGTGAGTAAAGTACTGTAATGTAACTTGTACTGAAGTATGTCAGTGAGTAAAGTAATGTACTGTAACTTGTACTGAAGTATATCAGTGAGTAAAGTAATGTAATGTAACTTGTACTGAAGTATATCAGTGAGTAATGTACTGTAACTTGTACTGAAGTATATCAGTGAGTAATGTACTGTAACTTGTAAGATAAATGGGTGGAGCTAAACTGAAGTAGGGAAAAATGAGTGGAGCTACACTGCTGTAGGATTAATG
>BRDA01020883.1:0-11242 GCA_036984385.1 Crenuchus spilurus
GGCTCCAATACACCGCCGTAAACTCATGACCGGCTCTTTGAGGTGGGAATTGCTTGCTCTCTATACCGCCCCTCCTTCCAAACATACCCACCGTGGAGCCGACGTTGGATAAACGGTGGCATTTTGACGCCTTCTGAAAATACAGCCAACCACAGACCAACGTTAGTCCGACGGCGAAATTCGACATACCACCATGACGACGTTAACCAACGTTGGGCCAACGTACTGTTGCTATCTGGGAAAACACAACACAAGCTAACACAATCACAACACAAGTTAACACAAACACAACACAAGCTAACACAAACACAAGTGGCCAAACATAATATAAGCTAACACAAACACAACAGCTAACACACAACACAAGTTAACACAAACACCACACAAGTTAAGGACAAGCTAACAAAAACACAAAGCTAAGTTGCTGTATTCTGGCTTCATCATGTAGTAGTGTAGTTTAATAAATGTTCTGCTTGTAATATTATTCTTCCATTTCAGCACCAAACTGTAACTGTGCTGGTCATTCTGTGTTTCGTTAACTGGTGAAGAAGAGCACAATTCTGAATGTCAATAAATGTCTGATATTAAACTAATTTTACTGCAGTAAAGCTTCACTCTGGCTCATGTCTATAAACGGGAACTAGAAAAAGGCAACAGTGTCTTTAAAAACATCACTGTTCTGTATAAATTATTCAGTCTTTTCACTTATGCAGCTGAACATCAAAAGGGTTTTTTTTGCCGAATAATTACCATCTATTATCCCTAATAAATGTTACTAATGGTAAAACTCAAAAGAATGGTCTTAGGGTTAGGACAAAGAATTATTAAGTTTTTGTTTCAGAATTAAGGTTTTGGATGAAGTTGAGAGTTAGGGTTAGGGTCAGGTTTGGTTGTTAGTGTGTTAGTTGTATGCATCCACAAAGTATTCCCCAGAATACCAGTATTACTTTAATTATCCTAATACTTTCACATTTCTTACAATAGGAATATAATCAGGTTTGAGTCTTCATGGATGTGTTAACAGTACAGGCCTGTGCAGTATTTCATAACAAATGCATCAGAAGCGCAGCAAGAAGAACCAGCCCATGCTGGGATGCATCAAAATGAATGAACTACTGTCAATTAGGACCCAGAAGGAGAATTGCCTCACTGTCATGCCAATTATATTTCAAGCAAACAAACAAGTGAAAAAAAATGTAGAAACAAATGACATTTACTGGGGGCGCTTTGGATAATATCATGCCATTAAAGCATAAAAATATTCAGGGTATCACTAAAATATGATACAGTAATAATAATCAAATCGGACACTTGTTAACAGTGTGATCATTTACAGCCAGCAGTATTGGCCAAATAATTATTTACTATTTCTTTCATTCTATTACTATTTGGTATCAGCCTTCAGAGTTAGTCTTCATAAATTATTCCAATAATAAATTACACAGATAGTGACTTGTATACCTGCTTGACTATAGACTTGTATCTTTTGATTTACTGCAAATTGTGCCATCAAACAGTAGCAGACTTGTGGGATTATCCAAGCTTTTTCAGCCTGTGACTACACTGAATAATAGTTTATTTATAACCCCACTACATAACAGTCTCAGTAATGCAGGAATTATGTTTCACGTTTAGAAATAAAGTGGTGTTGCAGTGGCAAAGCATGAAATGTCTTCATAGGATCAAGATTATGTAATCAAATAAATGAGCATGAAAAGTCACTTAAGTAAAAGGTACTCTGCCAATGGACATTGGTATGCTTTATGTGACTCCTTGCAGACAGTAATCAGTTCAGCTCAGTTTTATTTGTATGTCATTGCAAATAAGATATTTCCCCCCCAAAAATTTACATACACAGCCAGAATCACCAGTGATAACAGTGTCTGGACCTCTTTTAGAAAATGAGGAAGAACCACTGAGAGGAACCGAGACTCAAAATGGAAACTTTTGCATTCTCATGACTCATCATCATCATCATTGTTGTCGTTATTATTGTCGTGATCCTCAATCATTATAATTATCATCCTCAGCATCATTATCATCATCACTATTGTCATCACCATTAAGATCATCATTATGACAATCATCATCATCATCATCATCATCATCATCATCATCACTGTTGTTATCGTCATTATGATTAACATCATCATTATCATCATCATCATCACAACCATCACCATCATCATCATTGTTGTCATCTACAACTTTGTCTACATCATCATCTCCAATTTCATCATCATTGTTATCATTAGCATTGTCATGATTTTCATCACCATCAGTCATTATCAATATCATCCTAGGCATCATCATCATCATCATCATCATCATCATCACTGTTATCATCATCATTATGATTATCTTCATCATTATCACCACCATCACCATCACCATCATCATCACTGCTGTTATCATCATCATTATGATTAACATTATGATTATCATCACCACCATCACCATCATCATCATCACTGTTGTTATCATTATGATTAGTATAATCATCATCATTAACATCGTTGTCATCATCATCCTCATCACCACAACTGTCATCATCATTATATCATCATTATCATCATCATCATTGTCATCACCTTATGATTGTTTTCATTATCATCATCTTCAGCATCATCACCATTGTGATCATCATCATTGTCATATTTATTGTCATCATCATTGTTGTCCTTATCATATTTTATTTTATTTTATGTTTATTTTTTCTCTTCTCCCTTTTCTTCCTCCTCCAGTTACTTCTTTTTCAAAGTTTCCTCTACTGTTAAGTTGATTTGAAGTACCTAGAAATACTAAAAAATAGTAAAGCAAAGGCAGAGTAATGACCAATTTAGTGCAGACCACTTTTCTCTTCTCAGTTATTACGACTAATTTAGGGACTCTTTGCACTTGGTCCATGTGTCAGATTAGAACTGCTATTCCTTCATACTCAAGTACTAGGCAATTTGTATTAAAAATTCACAGTCAAAGTTATCATAGAGTTATTAACAACATCTTCATGTGTCATTACATTCAACACCACACCACAGACATAATAGTTCTGGGAAGATTTATTTTCCCATACAAAGACAAAAATGTACCAATGAAACAAGGACTTAATGATGGTTTCTGGATGACAACATTTGAAAAGATAAAAACTACAAATACAGTGACTACAGAAGGAATGTGGCCTTCATGATGTAATATCTGTCTGTTTTTTTATTCTTTAGAGTACTGTTCATCTTTTTAAATAAATATTAGTGCTCCACTAAGATGGGTACTGTTGACTCTGAATGTGAATAAAAGCGTAGAGGAAAATTAAATTTCTCAAATATTGCTCTTTGATGGCTCAGGAGACTTAATGTAGACTCTCCCAAAATTCCATAGGAAAAGAAGCATGAAATATAAAGGACATATGTGATACTTTAGGTTGAAAGAAACATTAAATAACAATTATTCACAGCACCACAACTGAAAATAGTCTTATTCTAGATGAGAAATCATTGAGTTTATATAGAGAATTTATTGAGATCTATAGAAAAATTCAAGAAACATACAGTATGAGATTCCTGAGGTCTTTTCTACCTGAGAGAAATATCTGAGTAGGAGGAGACGTAAGCTAAAGTATCATTTGTAATCTCATTGTTTTCTGGGATAAACTACTCAGATGTTAAGCAGTTCACCTTTTGGATTTGTATTAATCTTAGAGCTACCATAATATGCTCTAATAAGACCATTAATAATTGCATTGCCAGTTTAAAACAAGCTAAACTACATTTTTAAAGTATTCTTTAAAGTTTTAGTACCATGCTTTGGTCCTAAGAGCTTTCCACCATCTTCAGTCTCCATTTGTCTAGTAAGAGGTACGTGACTTTTGCTCTGGGATGCTTTATGGATTTGATATAGTATTTAATTTACTCTGTGTGGTATTAGGAACTCCTGCAATAAACTCAGACGAGTGCAGCCTTTAAAGGCAGAGCTGTGAAATATCACTCACTAAAAGCAACTTCCCTGCACACGGTGGAGTTTATCAAGGTACTTCTGTCATTTGGTCCACACTCAAGGACTTGGAATCGCCTCCACAGCAGTCTCAGGACCAGACAACGCAGCAAATCCAAAAGTTCAGGTTTGTGCTGTAATGAATAGGAGGTAAAGGTGCTAGGAGGAATGTGCTGAGTGAGTTTATTTGGCTTGATCTAAAACACAAAATACAGAAATACAACACAGAGGAAAAATAAACAGATAAACAGAAAAAATCTGAAACATGTAGGCAATGAAAACCTGAGAAACAGGAAGAGTGAAGCACATAAAATCTGGAGAATAAATAAATAAATAAATAAATAAATAAATAAATAAATAAATAAATAAACACAGAACACATGTAAACAGACAACAGATATATATAGAAAAACATTGGAAAATATTATTGCTCAAATACTGTCCTTTTATGGGTTTTCAAGAAATGTAGATTCTCCAAAACTTCTTTAGGAGAAATAGCGTGAGACTGATGGAGACATGAGATGCTTCTATTAAAATGGTTATTCATGCACCAAACCTCAGAAGGTTCAGTTGAAGTGAGATGAAAACTGTTGAGATCAAATTGATATTTGTGTGCTTAGTAAATATATGTGTTATTTTGGTACAATGTACTAAATGTACTAAACATTTACATTTGGTAAAATGTACTAGGAAGAGACACGTGCGATAATCGAGGTCTTTTAATCAGTAGAAATATCTGAGCATCACATATGAGATTTAAGCTAATGTCTTACATGTTTCTATCTGATCTTGAAAAAAACTATTGAGATCTTTATAAAACTGAAAACAGAAACATAGGAACAAAAGACTTAGTAATGCAAAAAATACATGCAAGACTCTCCAAAGATCTGAAGCAAACCAATGACTTTCTACAGAAGCTTTGAGTCCACATTCAGATATGTGCAGTAGACCTTGAAATATTTGTCTGAAACTGAAGAAAGTGTTCTCTGCTTGGCTGGGGTAAGATAAAATGTCACAAATATTTGTCAGACTTTTGGGTTGGGTTAAAAATTCATATACTCCTCCCACTAAAGGATTTTATTCTGCACAGAATTTTGTGAGTTTAAATCAAGATGAGGAAGAATTTTATAGATTTTTTTGGGCAATATCTGATATCTAAAATGGCTAAAATGAGACTGGAAATTTTGTAAATTACAATTTCCAGCTTTAGCTGTTGGATTTGGACAGAATTTTGTTGGCTAAAGTCTGAACCAGAAATTTTCAGAATTCAGCCAATTTAGACATCAGTTTTCTAGGATAAAATTAAATTCAGACTTTTCTGCACTACAGTCAAATTTGGCCATCATATTTAATTATACAGCCAAATTGGACCAATTTCTTGACTATAATTGGGTTGAATCAGTTCAGTTCAGTTCAGAAGTGCAGGTTTTGACTTATATGGGTAGAGCCAGAGAAGAAAATGACCAATCATGTTTGTAAGACAAAGTGGAGTCTACACAGGACCTGTGTACTGTTTTTAGTAATACAGTACCAATCAAAATAATAATAGTACAAAATGTCCCTTAATTAATAGTGAAGACACATAAGGAATCATGTAGTAAATTTAAAAATGTTACACAAACCAGAATATGTTTTAAATTTTAGATTCTTCAGAGTAGACACAACTGATGTCTCAAACACATTAAGAGGCAAGAAATGCAAGTCAATAACTCTTGACAAGACACAGCTGTTAACTGAAAGCCATTCCAGGTGACTACCTCATAAAGTTGACTGAGAAAATGCCAAGAATGTTGGCATCGAAGCAAGAGGTGCCTACTTTGAAGAATGTAAAATATAAAACATGTTTTGGTTTGTTCAACACTTGTTTGTTTACTAAATAATTACATATGTGTTTCTTCATAGTTTGGATGACTTTAGTATTAATCTACAATGCAGAACATTTTTAAATAATGAAAAACTACTGAATGTCCAGAAGGTCATTTTGACTAGAACTGTATAAAATGTAGTGTAATGGCTAATAATGTTGCCACCCATGTGGCAGCCATCAATGTAAATACTAAAAGTTGTGCATGATAGATGCAGTATGTCTGTTGTCCCAATATGTTCTTGGTGCATTTCTTCCACAGGGACAAAGGCCTGTGCACTCTGAGATCCTTTCTGAATTGCTGCTGCAGAGAATATATTATAGATGCTGTCATGGCGGGTTTGTTTAAGAGATGTGATCTGAGATGGTACACTCCTCCATCTCCTGCACTGTCTGACAGCAGCACAGCCGTGTCTAACAGCAGAATATTAATAGCATCCAGTCCATTTCTGGCCTTTTTTAACCCAGAGAGCAGCTCATGTGGAATGGACACAGTGTTGAAAAAGCCTCCGTGTTGTCTTTCATATGTTCTTTGAGCACACTGTCTGTTTAGATTATGCAGTATAGCCTGCAGCTGGCTGTGGTAGGGAATTCCCTACAGTTCAACATGTTGAATCTCTTAGAAATGGCTACTCACTTATTTTTGTTCTTATTTGCTGAAATAAATCAGAGAAAAATAGAATCCTTCACTTCAGTGCCACGATGACAATGTCTCATCTTATCGTATTTATTTATTATTACAGTCATTTGATTTATTTTACATCACTTCAGGTTTTGCAAAAACAAAATGTCGTAAAAAGAAAATGATTAATATATGAGCACTAGGTGCTCCCTCCGGGTTGGCAGGGAGTCCTTGCCTCAAGTGGAGGAGTTTAAGTATCTCGGGGTCTTGTTCACATGGGTAAGTGGGAGCAGAAGATCGACATGTGGATCGGATCAGCTTCTGTAGTGATGTGGGCTCTGTACTGGTCTGTGTTGGTGAAGAGAGAGCTGAGCCAGAAGGCAAAGCTCTTTGTTTACCGGTCGGTTTAGGTTCCAACCCTCACCTGGTCATGAGCTTTGAGTAGTGGCTGTAAGATTGAGATCGCGGATACAAGCGGCTGATATGATTTTTCTTTGTAAGGTGTCTGGGCTCCCATTAGAGATAGGGTGAAGAGTTCAGACATCCAGGAAAGACTCGCAGCTGAATTGGTTCAGACACCTGGTAAGAATGCCTCCTGGACACCTCCCTGGTGAGGTGTTCCAGGCATGTCCAGTTGAGAGGAGACCCCGGGGAAGACCCAGGACCCGCTGCAGAGATTATATTTCCCATATGAGCTGGAAGAGGTGGCTGGGGAGAGAGACGTCTGGTCTACTTTGTTTGGGTTGTTACCCCCGTGACCCTTATACAGATAAGTGGAAGTGGATGGATGGATGGATATATCAGCACTATTAGAACAAATCTTCTTTTTTGCTGTATATATACAGTATATTATTATTATTATTGTTATTATTATTATCATTATTACTATTAGTATTATTATTATTATATTCAATATATTATTCTAAGTTAGTAAGAAAATTTTGATTTTAGGTTTTCTATTCAAGCACATGTTTATCATCCATCCATTATCTTCTGCTTAATCCTGAATCCCACCCTGATGGGGATTCAAAGACCTCAGCACTCAAAGGCAAACATGCTAACCACCAAGCCACCCATGTATGTTTACCAAAAATAAAAATAAAAAGGCTACCACAATGCTGGACCTCATTAACATAATTTTAAATCAACTATTCAACAAAACCCCATGGTTTGAAACAAATGCAATAAAGATAAATGTCTATATTAACTCTCTATTTTAACTTTGAAGTTGCAATTATCTGTACATTCAACATATACTAACTCCAACTGTGAGTATGCTAATCAAAAAGTCCAACTGCAAATAGTCTCAGTGTGAACTAATCTCTACTGAATACATGCTAAAGCATGATCCTCTAATGAGAGAGAGAGAGAGAGAAAGAGAGAGAGAGAGAGAGGAAGAGAGAGAGAGAGAGAGAGAGAGAGAGAGAGAGAGAGATAGAGTGCAGAACATAAAAAGAGAAGCAGAGCAGGAGTGAGAGAAGGGAATAGAGACTTTAATTGTTGCATTTTGGTTTCACAATCTTAGGGACACATTTCATGGAGACCCATTAGTGTACATTAAAATATTTAAGAAAATAAATACAGACACACTATCTCAGGAAAAAGACATCTCATGTAAACTAACAAAATCAAAGCCTCCTTTTCTCATACTTTCCCATCTTGAGTCATCTTAAAATATTCAGATTCAGTCTAAAGTCTGATTGTCACTAATACTCTCAGGATCTAACTGACCACCTTTTCTGTTTCAGATCAGCCATGTTCAGTGCTGTCTTGGATACATCCTCAAAACCAGTCAATCATAGGAGGACAAAGGAGAGATGTGGCCCTTTCTTGTCCTGATAGTTACTTGCTTTAGCTCTGATAGGGACAGAGTGGAAAGTTTGTTGTCCTCCACCTGTGTATTCCTCTAAGGCTTCCTTGAAAGAGGCAGGCATTGCCTCAATCATTTCTCAAAGGTTGCCCCACCAGTTCTCGAGTATGGTAATGTCTGCCTTTTGAAAGTACAGATGAACAGTCCTGCAAGGTAAATCAGTGGCAGATAACAATGTATGTATATGAATGTATGTATATGAATGTATGTATGTATGTATGTATGTATGCCCAGATATGGTTGGCACTCTGTCCTGGGTGATCCCCCTAGTGCTCGATGCAGTCGTCCAGGTGGATGGTCGCTTCTGGTTGAAAGTACGCTGTGCGCGATTGGCTGCCGCTTGTCACCGGTGTACTATATATGGAGTGTGTTGATTGTAAAACGTCCTTGCGTGTCTAGAAAGGTGCTATATAAGTATAATGTGTATGTATGTATGTATGTATGTAACAAGGTATTAATAAAAAAAGGCTCCTCCTCAACGAAAGCATATATCCATCCATCCTTCCATCCATCCATTATCCCACCTGCTTAAATCTTAACAGGGTCGGGGTTAGGGTCGGGGTTAGTCCACTACCCCCATCACTATATATATATATATATATATATATATATACGCATGCACACACACACACACACACACACACACACATACATAGACCATGTTCCTCAGTCCAGGTAGTTTTAGCATCATTGACCAGATACTCAAGACTGATTGCTAAAATCCAGTGCTAGATAAGTACATTTCTCTCAGCTGCAATACAAACCATATCCCAGGTTTTCCACCCACTTTAGAAGAACACATGCTATAGAAGCTCCTCTCTGATGAAAACTGTCATGTTTTCTGTGTAAGCAGACAACATCACCTTTTCACTCGACCTGGCTACAATATAATCAGCCCTGAAGATTGGGCCTCAACTGCAAGTCTATATAACTGCACTAAGAGGGGCAGCCTTGTCTAATTCCCCTTTGAATTTGAATTGGACAGCTTAAGCCCTGCCTTTGTGCTACTGACAGGCAGACACACTACACTCATGGACCATTTAAAGTCTTCAAATAAGTTCTCTTAAAAAATTCAGCTGGCAGTCCATCAGTGCCTGGTGAACCTCCACTATAACCATAAAAATAACAGTGCTACAAAAGGTTCTTTGATTAATGCCATAGAATAACAATTTTTCGTTCCGTAAAGAACCATTTCTCTAAAAGAGATGTGTGAGAATGAAGAACCTTTTAAACGTTTGATAATATGTAAAAGGTCTTTACCAATTTAAAGGTTCTTCACACTCACAATCTCTATTACAGAAAGTAATAGGAACCAAAAGTGGTTCTTATATGGCATTGCTCAATGAACATTTTGTAGCATCTTTGTTTAAGTGTAGAAAGCTGCTGAACAGCAGTGGACAGTTCTTGGAATGTAAAATATGTGTGATGTCCTCTGTTTTGGCAGCCAATCTAAGATTTCATCTCCATTCTAAGAATTCTGGTAACATCAGCACTGTAGTTATCCACATACACGTTCATCTTCCTCATCACAGCCAGCATAAAAGGCAAGAAAGAAGGAAACACGCCAAACACCTTCCTTTTACCTCCCAAAAACACTGCCTCTGTACCATTACCACTAATCATTTCATTTTCTAACAGATATATTTCCCTCTTAAGTCCCCAAATGGTGCTCCTCACTGCTGGTGCTGTATGTGCACTACACTGCTGACAAAATATGTTAATTTGGGTTTTGCTTCATCCCACCATAAACTCAGACCTCAGTTTCCATCCCTCCCAGAGTGTCGAAAAATGCTGAGAGAAAGAGAGAGAGAGAGAGAGAGAGAGAGAGAGAGAGAGAGATGTACAGGGAGACCAAGAGTAGGCAAGCAAGAGAGAGAGAATGAGAGGGAAAGATAGAGAGAAAAAAGGAAAACAAAGAAAGAGTAAATGACTGAGATATTGACAGAAGAATATAAAGAAAGCAAGACAAAAAGAAAGAACTATACAGAAAGACAAATGGAGCAAATGAAAGATGGAAACAGAAGCAGAGAGAGAGAGAGAGAGAGAGAGAGAGAGAGAGACTAGCTGTATTCAGTTTTTTTTTCTTGTTGTTTTCCCTGCAGTGTGGTTTGTACCGTGTGGTTTGTTGTGTTTTCCTGCTACAGATTCTGCAGTGTTTGTCATCTTCCGGTTGTACCACTCTATTCTTTCCTCCAGACAGATCTATTGCTCATCCTCACCGCATAAACACAACATACTCAACCCAGCACATCATCACTCTACGGAACAGTCCAAGGCATATCTTTTGTCCTGTGTGTGTGTGTGTGTGTGTGTGTGTGTGTGTGTGTGTGTGTGTGTGTGTTATTTCTGACTGGTGGATGATTATACACACGAGACGAGGCAATATAGTGAGAGTTACATTTAAAATAACTGAAACACTTGCCCTACCAGACAGTTACATGCAGAAAATATTTTCATTTGTTCTCTGTAAAGGAGAACTTCTGTTACTTTAAAAATAAAAAAATAAAGTAATTTTGGCCAGGAGTGCACAAATGTTTGCAGAAGGCTTGCTGTTGGACAAATAATGTGTGAAAATATAGACCTGCCATCCTGCTTTCTCTCAGTGCTCATCTGAGCTGTTCTCATCTTCTCTCATGTTATTCACATGACATGAACACTTTCTGTAATCTCTGTCCTTGTTTTGATGGTCACTTTCCTATTGGTCTGTGTAGTTTGATGCTGAAGTTATTGGTTGATTCAAAGACAGAAAAGAGAGTGAGGTGTTGATTTTTTTTTTTTTTTTTTTTTTTTGCAATTTCCCTCAACTGACAATGCTCGGTTGCCTTTAATGTGTTCTTGAAGTTCTGATAGCGCTTCCATTTTAATTGTTTGAAAGTTGACTTATGCTTATCTTTGTATA
>BRDA01020884.1:0-17427 GCA_036984385.1 Crenuchus spilurus
TCTTCAGTCTGTGTTTGATGACTGTAAGGGACTTTGCTGCTTGAACAACTAGTGGGTGTTCGTTTTACCACCTTGGTGCTAAGACAGAGAAGAGTCTTCACGTGTCTTGAAGGATAGACATATGCTGCTGTCAAGATGACATCTTTTCCAGGGATGCATTTTTCCATGACTTTTTCAACAAAACAATGCAAAACCACATGCTGCACACATTGCAATGGCATGGCTGCAGATTAAGAGGATACAGGTACTGGACTGCCCTGCCTGCAGTCCTGACATGTCCCCAATAGAGACTGTGGAAAATTTTGAAACAAAAAATACAACAATAACAACCCCGTACTGTTGCACATCATAAGATATGATATATAATCTTATTTCTTGGTCCCAACTTGTTTTGCAACGAGTATATTAACAAATGACATGGTTCTATGCCTTTAAAGTAATATTATATATATATATATATATATATATATATATATATATATATATATATATATATATATATATATATACAGTGGTAACCCTACTTACGAGCATCCCTACTAACGAGTATTCCAGGTAACGAGTCGAGATCTCGGAATATTTTTGTTCCAGGTAACGAGTAATATTCCAGCTAACGAGTAGCGTAAATTTCTTCAAGTATGCCAAACCACTAGGGGCTCCTAGATGCTACCATAGATGAAGAGGTCAGTCAATACCTTTGACTGAAAGTGAAAGTGCTAGTAAAAGCGACGCTAAAGTAGCAAAAGGTAGTGAACAAGAGAGTTGGATACATTTTACTTTTGCTTTTCATATGATAAGTGTAACCATGCCATACACGTACGCCCGTCCTCCTCTCCTCCGTAGCCGCCAGCCTACACGAGTACTGTCGGTCTCCCTCTCATTAGCGGCCAGCCTACACGAGTGTCATCGTCGTCACATTTATGTTTTAAAAACCCATATAAACACATTATTTAGCATATTAAAGTATACTGTATATTGGCGGGCTGACACGGATGAATCAGTTTTACATGTATTCTTATGGGGAAAATGCATCCAGCTAATGAGCATTCCAGCTAACGAGCTCAGCTCCTTGTCTAATTGGCTGCCCTGCCATTTAAATAGCTGTCCTGTCTGAAACAGGATGAATACATTTTATTTAAATAAGCAGGCCTACATTGTTTTTATGTGATCAAAAAACACTGAATTCAGAACATACGTTTTTGTACTTTCTCTCCATGTATAATCAACACTGTATAACAAAATAAATGTTGAATATATTCCATCAATTATTTCATTTCAATAAATGTAATTTTAGTCATTTTATTAATTTTAATGTTTATAACTCATTCCATGCTCCTTCCACAAATGCATTCATTCATAGCAATGATTGCTAGGTTGGACAAGCTTGACAGATGGTTAGCAAGAACCCCATTCATCCTTTTGAGAAATTCTGACACTACAGTTCTGTCATAAAATTCAATATAATTTAAAACTTTGAGCCGTTTTTTTAGTCATTACACATAAGTTGACATTTTGTTTTGTAACAGCTGAGCTTATAACTTAGGAAAATCAGAAACGCAGAATCTCAAAATATATTTTAATAAGAATATTTCATTTCAAGTTTGAGTAAATTACTATTCAAACAATATCAACACTAAAATAAAAGAGACTTGAAATGTGTCATTTTACATGTAATGAAAATAAGATATATGACTGTTCACCTTTTGGAAATTAAATTTGAACACAAAATAACTTTTTTACTCAGTTTCTTATTTTTGTAATGGAAGTGCAGAGGAAGCTCTGCCAGGGAGGCTTAAGACTTTTTCACTCATTCATTTCATGGCCCTACACCAGTTCTTCAAAGGAAGCATCTAGCTTTGCTGCTTTCTAGGTGCCAATGTCTCAAAGTTCTGTCATTCTCTCTAGTAGCCATTGTGTCTCTTAATAATACTGTTATTATTCCAGTTACTGATTCTCAGTGACAGTGTTGCTCTCTGTCTCTGTTGACTTCCATGAGACTTCAGAGCTGCATGTCTCTATGGTCCTTTTGGAATTCTGTGGGGATTTTCAAACTCATAAGAAGTTGTGGCTTTTCAGTCTACAGTGGATTATAAAGGAAGGATGTCCTTTATTCTGGCTGCTAACATCTCAGCAACCCTCCTCCTCCTGCTGTAAACTAACCAGTAGCCACAATGAATTAACCCTTTGGAGTCAGCAGACCCGCTTGCAGGAAAAAAAAAAACTTTCATATAAATGCTTATTTATCTCAGCAAGATTTTACCCTAGAAACAAAACCAAACATACCCCAGAAAACCTAGAAAGGGTCTACTTTTCAAATATATATTATAAATATATATATATAAATAAATATAAATATATATAGCTTGAATTTAAAGATATTTTAGATTAGCGTAAATAAGCAGCGACACATCTGTAACTGAGAGTCACTTAGCTGTGCACATTTGCTCTGCCATTCATATGATGATGACATGGTAATTCATGACATTCCATTGGACTCCAGCAGACAGGAATCTGTGGAATGTGGACTGAAAGACATCTCACCTGATTGTTCATCTATCTCATGAATATTCAATGTAGGGTTAGTGGCTGAGGACAGCAAAGTGTCACCTCACCACTGCTAAGCTTTAGAAATAAAGTCACATACAATTTCTAAAAACTGTAATGTGTGTAGCCAACACCTCTGTTAATTCAGTTCTGAGCTCAAAAGTCTTGGCTAGAAATGTTTAGTGATATTTCACAATGTATCAGCACATCTGAAGATATGTTTTTGGAAAGTCTGAGTTTAAAACAGATTTAATCAAAATATAGATTTATGACACACTTCCTGTTTTGACATTGTTGTTGTTGAGTTTGTGAACAAAAGCCTGTGTACCACTTTGGAAAAAATATTTTAGATGTGTGTAATTTGTGAAAAAGTCAAGACATGTCAGATTACATCAGATTATCTGAAATACCCTGAGACTCCAGTGAGTTAAAATGAAAACCTGCTACGTAACATCACCAGGCTTTACACTGTGGAAATCTCTGAAGCTACTTAACCATATTAGCCTACATTAAATAGCAAGCTAACTCATGCTTCTGTCATCTGCATTCTAGTAGTCTAGTGCTAGAAGGAGTCAACATAAAAAGGGTAGAAATATTGTATCATGAGTTCACTTTCCATTAGAAATCCCATGAAACTCCATTAATGAATTCATTTCTGAAAGCTGCAGGAGACACGATAGCAGGTTAAAGATCTTAAATACAGATCTTAATATAAAAATACAGATCTTAAATGTTAATAGGCTCAGCGGTCTTTTGACCACCATGGTGCACTAAGTAGACACCAGCACACATGCATTTATATATCATGTCCCAAATGGGTCTAAACTATCATTTCATATCTCCTTTATGTGAATGCATCATATCTATAAGCATTTTGCTTACATATGTTATATATTTAAGGCATGAGGTTGTTTCTATGTTCATCTGTCTAACTTCAACAACGGCTGCAGCTGCACTAATGTGCTTTTCTTCTATGCAGTTTAGCTATCTTGGCCAAAATTGGTATAGAGGTGTTGGTTTGATAACTTCACCATTTTGGCTCTTCCAATATTCAACCTCAGCTATCTTGGTAAGGCCAAAGCTAATGGCATGTGTGGGTTGGACTGAGTCCAATGTGAATGGTATGCATATGTTGGCACAGGGTCCAGCAACTGTGATAAGCCCATGGCCCTTCTGATCAATATCTATGTGTATAGGACTGAATCCCAAGCGAGCATGGTACGTGTGTTGGCCATGGTCATGAGTAGGCATAGTCCCAATATTTATGAGTGGGCCTGAGATCATGCTGGCAACAAGCATGTGTATATGCTTAAATGAACTACAATTCTGGGTAACCAGCACATACATTTGGAACAAGAGTGTGTTTTAAGTCAAGGCTGCATAGATAACCCAACCCACTATATCATTTTAAATAGCTGGTGGTGGTTTCTGATATTTAGGTCTATCTCAACCCAAATGGTCTAAAGTTATCATATCAATGCTTCTTTATCTAAATGCAGCAAATGTTTCAGCAACACATAACAAATTTCTGCTATGCATTCTGATGGGTCTACAACTATTATATCAACACTCTTGTGTTTGACTGCATCAAATGTAGCAACAGTACTAAACACATTTCTCTTCTGTATTTTGTTTGCCCTGACCTAAATTGGTCTAGAGCCATCATTCAGTGCTCCTTTATCTGCATGCAGTGAAAGCAGTAGCAGTAAACTTATTTCTGCTATTTATCCTGTCTATTTTCACCTAAATGGGTCATCATTCAATAGTCGTCTATCCAAATGACTGTATTTTTGCACAGTGCTGGTTGTACTGTTATGCCTGTTAATATTATCTTGTGTGTTTTTGGTCCAGATGAGTTTTTCACAGCATTCTTCCTGCAAGTTGAGGCCAGTGGCCATGGCGCCTCATCTTCAGGACGGTCCATGGGCCAGCACTTGCATCACTTCATGAGCTCCTAGCCAGGCAACATAAGGTTAAAGGCACATAGCACAAGCCCATCACTATCCATCCATTATCTTTGACTTAATCATGATCATAGTTAATCCCAATCCATTGCTAACCACACACACACACACACACACACACACAAACAGAGACGGAGAGAGAGAGAGAGAGACAGACAGATAGACAGAGAGAGAGAGTAAGAGAGAGAGACAGAAAGACAGAGAGATTGAGAGAGAGAGATTGAGATAGAGAGATTGAGAGAGAGAGAGAGAGAGAGGGAGAGAGAGAGAGAGAGAGAGAGAACAAAATTCACCCGACTCCATGGTTTTGGATGGTGGGAGGAAACAGGAGACCCTGGAAGAAAACATAGAACATAGAAACTCCACCCAGATGGGTATTTGAACCCACCACATTAATTTCTATTCACTATTATATTGATTCAAGTATAATGAAATATTTCCCAATGCTCAATTACTGTGGTAAGTACAGGTTTAGTGGCTTATTAACTAATGGTTAAGCGCTAATTAATCTACTAATAAGTAATCAAATATTAACCTCTTCTTTCTGCATGAATGACTCAGTTTAATGAACTGCAGTGCTAGATAATATTGTAACTGTTCATGAATTGTGGTATTACAGTTCAAAGTACTTAATAAGTAAGTAGACAGTTGTCAGGGTTGGTGGAGGAAGTGAGGCTGGATGTATATGCAAACATGGTGGGGTTTTACTCCAAATGTGAGGTGAACAGGAAATAACAAGAGATACTGAGATCAGCACGACAATACAAACGGAGACTGGTTATGAGCATTTACAACAAATACGGAACCTCACAGGACAAACAAGGGGAGAACATATACTCTGGTATTTTGAGTGCAAAAGACAGTGCAGGGCTGGAAGACAAGACACAGATGTGAACAATAATTAATGGGGCGTGACTAGGGTGGAGCATAGGTCGGGGAAATGAAAGTAAACAGAGAGCAGGTAGACTAAATGTAAACAAAAGACATGTCTTAGGGATTGTGACCTACAGTCATATATAGTAAAAATCATGACAAACTACTCAGTGCTTCTCATTTGTTCTGTTTATTCTTGCTTCTTCACCAGCTCATTTTACTGCCATTCACAAAAGCACCCTAAACCTAACGTGGAATAGTAATACCCAGCATAGCAGTGTTGCAACAATTTATTATCTACTTAATGAATAATTGTTTAAATAAATCCTTAAAGTTGTGCTTGTTCATAAAACAATCCATAAAAAGTTACAAATTTAAGAAATATTAGTGTGTTCCCTTACCTTGCAGTTCATTAACCTGAGAGGTAATTACTGCAGAAATAAGAGACAAATATTATGTTACATATTAGTAGATTAATTGGCACTTATACCAGCCATTATACCTGCAGTTACCACAGTAGTTGGTTACTAGTTCACTATGCTAGAATTAACATAATAACTTACAGTAGTGAATAGTAATTAATGAAGAACTGTGATGGTAATTACTCACCACTTTGTGCTTAGTATGTAATTAAGAACTAATTAAGGATCTGTATTGTAAAGTGTTACTACACTATTCATTAAGACTCATTGGGCAACCAGTGAATGCAACTCATTTGTCTAATCACTCCCTGTGCTTAAACGGTTCAAACTTAGTACATTTTGGTATCATGCAATGACTGGTGGTGATTAATACAAAATGATCCTCTCTTCTGGGTTTTAGTGATATCTGTTGTGTTTCATTCCAGATCTTTGGTCCAGGTAAAGATTTCAGATATATTTAATTATTTTTGTAATCTTTGGGGGTGTCACCACTGCTGTTTTTCCTATCCGGCAGGATCTGTGTGTCCGAAAGTCTCTGACCTGGGCCCTGGATGGGGCCTACACCAAATAATCTTTAATTTCAAGAACTGTTCATTATACTTCCTGCATGTTTCCCTTCACTCTTGTTCCTGAGTCTTCATGGGAGAACTAATATTTACAATTGCTATGTAATGTCACATTTTCAGTTTAAAATGTTATTGATTTGGGCTGTGTTGCTGGATCTTAAGGGTAAGAAAAGGTTCATTTTTATGTGGTTTACTCAGCTGCTTCTCCTTTAATAATGTGATTTCTAAAAAAAATCATTAATTAGACTTATAAATAGTATCATCTAACACAAATCTAAATGTATACTTTTTTGTAGTTAGCTTAGCCCACAGAAAACAACGCTACTGCGCCAACTCACAAAAATGCATCACAAGTGAAATAATGTTAAAGCTAACTGAAACCATACAAAACAAAAACAGTAATGGCAGATTGTTTTAGCTCTGTTACACAGCAGATCTTTCACACATATAAAATAACACACTGAATGTTTTTGACAGAAACTGAGTTGTTCTATTAATTAAATGGGATTTTTGTTAACATTCTATAAAGTTTGTTGCAACAGTAGCTATGAATGCATACACTAGCTGCTAAATAATCTGTTGCTTTTTTGTTTTCCTCTTTGTCTTTCATGGCTGTGGAGCTCCGTCAGAGTAGACAGCAATTAACATCCAGTTAGCCTGAGAGAGAGAATAAAAAGCCTCTTTGCCACTGGCAGTGTTTTTAAGCATGTGTTATTTAATGCCCCTTTACTTGTGTAGGAGAGAGCAGACTGTTTCTGCTTCTTTTGGTGTAAAGAGACAGAGGGAACAAGAGATGCTGGGATAGAATGTCTGAGAGAAAATGTTAAAGTAGGAGTGAATGTGGTGTATAAGGTGTACAAGTTTGGAGTTTCTAATAATATGACCAATGAGTGGACATGCAAAGTATGGGTTTCTAATAAAGTGGCCAGTGAGTGAAAAACTCAGTGCAGGGGTTTCTGATAAAGTGGCAAATGAATAGATGCAAGTGAGTGACAGTACAAGGTCGTGGTTGCAGTGTTCAGTGGACTAGTGTAATGGACGGATACAACGAGAGTTGAAATTACACTGATACTCTGACACTGACTTGATTGAAATGTATATATCTTTTCCATATGAACAAAATTTATCAACATGAATTTCAGTCTTTCAGAGTGTTTACTTTTGGCAATAGCTGTGTTTATGCAATATATTTTATTCATGTGCAGATGATGTACATATTTGAATCGAGTCATTTGAGCTGTGGAGTTTGCTTCAGTGTCATAGCAGGCTTTGGAATGAACCAGACTAGATTTTTACTTTCGGTGATTTTTAAGTGAGAACAGTTTCTGCAAGGCAAGAAATCTCCTTTTATGAGAAAATGTCTTAAGGGATCCATTGCACTTGCTCATGATTTGACTCTTGGCTACTGAGCCACAAATGTGATTCAATTTTCGCTCTACATTTCATTGTTTTCTGGCACACAGCCTGCAAACAATTTTATTTATTTTGGGAAGGGAAGTCATACTAAATCTAGTCAATAAAAGTAACGTGTCATTATGAGGATAACATGACAATAGTATATTAATGTTACATTAATTCCTGTTAAGCAAAAATATTTTACCAAATTATTTTAGCCCATATTTGTTAAACATCTGCTGATCGCAAACTACTTGAGACCTGATTCTAGACCAGTGTTCTTACTCTAAGGTGATTGGTATATAATGCTCATTATTTCTTGAGACAGGCAAAATGACCTGTTGGTGCATTTAGATAATTGTATCCAGCAACAGGAGTTACTTTCCAGGTCCAATATACTATGTGTAAGATGCACAAAATTGAATTAGATATTATATCTCAGATGTGGCTATAATGATAATCATATATCTTATATATCTCCAGCAGCTCTGCTGTGTGTGATCCACTAAGACCAGTGCAACACACACTACTACGTCACCACCACATCCGTCACTTCAGTGCTGAGAATGATCCACCACCCAAATAATACCTGCTCTGTGGTGGTCCTGGGGGTTCTGACTTTTGATGAACAGGGTGAAAGGAGGATAACAAAGTACACAGAGAAACAGCCTATAAAATGGTGTAGATACGAGCTACAGTATGTATGAAGTGTCCAGAGAGTATATACTTATTATATTGAGGCATTAAACAATCAACTGAGGCCAAATTAAGTTTATTGTGGCCACACATGAAAATATTGAGACCAAAAGTTAACAGTTTTAAACACAACAGTCTCTATTTATGTATCTTGTGGGCTTGAAATACTGTAGATGTCAGAAAAGTTAAAAGACAAGAAAATTTATTTGTGGTCTCAATACTATATTATGATGTGGTCCTAAGTCCTTGTACTGTGGCTTTAACATAATAACTCATACATACTAATGATGCCTCATCCACAAACCCACCATAATGTGCATGTTTCTTCTTTACTGTTTCAGTACAAATGGCAGTGAAATCAGAAACAAGCTGCTTATACATACATGCTAGGAACCATTTTACTAAGGGTGGTTCTCTGAGGAACTTAAGATACTTCCATCAAGGAGCCCAGAACTGACACATGGAACCCAGTAATTTAGTTAGAGGTTCCTGAAGGAGCTTATGGACCATTAACTGTCCCTCCAATAAACATTTATATTGGAAGGTTTGTTAATGTCTTTTTAAGTTCTTTGAGTGATGCATTGCATAGTTAAAACACATTTAGTTTTTACTCTGTTAACTGATGGCAACATACTGTGCAATAAAACATGCATGCATACAAACAGTACATATATACATACATACATACACAGAATGGTAAAATAGTTCTATGTGATGTTTTAATGTTCTAAGTGACAAGTTCTTGGAACAGTGTAGAACAAACATAAAAGCAGTTTGTCTTCATGCAGCTCCTGTAGGTACATGGCTACAGCTGCTCTTTCACATTCCTGTCCCCTAAATTCCATATTATTTTTCCAAATGGTCAGTAAAGCAAAGCATTGCAGGCAGTGCTGCTGATAGTTTTGGTCGTAAATGCATATTTTCCCAGAGGACCCAAACAACTGAGGCATTACACTTGCTAGAACCTAGTAATGCAGTTAGAGGTTCCTGCTGGGGATTCTAGACTTTGAATGGTCCCACCAGTATCCCCTTTATAAGGTTAGGGTTAACCTAAAATATATTTTAAGTGCCCCAATGGATATTCAAGGCACTTTTTTTCTTTTTAAGGCACAGTAATGGCAGAGAAAATGTTCAACAAGGTCTGTTGGTTTGACTTAGGAAAAACATACTTAAGTCTAATGTGTGATCCCCAATATATTGCCAAATATCAAACAATTCATCATAAAGTGTGAGATAACCCAATCTTTATAGAATTATGTAGTTATAGTTTGTAGTGTACCAAAGGCTTGACCACACTGTCACATTCTTCTCTTGATCATTATCATCTGGTTCTCATTTTAGGACTAATTAGGGCTAATCTATACGTCCCTGTTTGACCACAACGCTTTGCTAAGTCTCTTATTTTCCAGTTGAGCTATTCTTTACTTGTGTTATATATAAACAGCCCATAATTGTATTTTAATTGTCACTTTCAGATCAATGCTCTTACTTCCTGTAGACATAGTTAGTTTGTATGAAACAGCATTGTTGCATTTAATGCAAGTCACAATGAAGCAAGTAGAGGGAACCTCAGAGCTGCATGGAGACCCTGGCAGTTTCTCACTAGACCCGTGCTGGGGGTTCAGCGCTGGGTTCAACTCGACTCTGAACAGCTGTCACCAGCTGGAGACAAAACCCTCACACACTCTGCTGTCAAACACAATTAATAACAATGAGAGCAGACATAGACATTCTTGCCAATAACAATATGTTGTGATTTCTAGTAAAACACTACACACATATACAGCGGCATGCAAATGTCTGGGCACTCTTGGGTAAATTTCTCTTAATGTGCACAGTTCAGTGAGTATCTCAAAAGTGCATGAAGATGAAATGCTATTTTGTAACATGGCAGAAAACTATCCAGATGTAATTGAGAGAGGATTTGTACTACGTTTTGAGAAAACCTGGACCTAGAAGCCACAAGGTGAGACTCAAAATGCAGACAGGTCGGGGCAACTAGCGCTCAGAGAAAAAAAGAAAAACACCATGAAAGTTGCAGCGAGTGGGATTTGAACAGTGCCACAGGAATGAAAAGGACAGTGCACTTCCATGATACCTACTACATCTCTAAGGATGAGGAATTTGTGATAGCCCTTAGAAAAATAAACTAGAGGAGAAGGATCGTTGTGCAAGGAGAGGAATTTGACCTCCACATTTAACCCATTGGTGCAGTGAAACACACATGCCCAAAATGACACCCAGGGAACAGCTGGGGGTTAGGTGCCTTGCTCAAAGCCAATACGCTCATGTTGTATAGTATTTGTTTATATGCAGACCCCTCATAGACACACACACACACACAAAGAGAAAACGGAGGATAGTCTTTGGCATTATAGGATACTGATCTATACTTAGGGATGACCATAGACTTGAGTGTAGCAGATTGTTTAAAATAAACAGAGCTAGAACCCTTGGAGAAAGCTAAGGCTGGTTATCACAAAATAGACCTGCCCAGGCAAAGTCAATGACTCTCCACCAAGTACACAATGCAAAGACTTTAAATAAGCCAGTCACAGTTGCGGGCAATATCAGCTAATGACCACTCCCATCAGTAAAAAGTCACACAGTGGAGTCACTTACAGTGATAAAAGAGCTCTATGCGAATGTTTAAGCCTCTAAGAGACTTGAATGCTCTGAAAACTTTTACCAATATCTCACACTTGAATTAGCTTTTGATTGCTATGGCTTATTTACAATCATGATGAGGAAAGACCAGGTAATACCAATTGCAAAGCTTCCCTGTGACAGTTTCTGACAATTTGTACAGAAATTCTTTGGTTATGCAGACCAATTGTTGCAGCAGCTATCTGGGTGGCTGGTCTTAGACAATCTTGGAGGTGAAGATGCTGGAGGTCCTGGGCTTGTGTGCTTACACGTGGTCTGCAGTTTGTGAGGCCAGTTGTATGTACTTCCAAACTCTCTGAAATGCCTTTGGAGACAGTTGATGGTAGAGAAATTAACATTCAGTTCATGGGCAACAGCTCTGGTGGACATTCCTGCAGTCAGCATGCCAACTGCACGCTACCTCAAAACTCATGACATGTGTGGCATTACACTGTGTGATGAAACTGCACATTTTTGAGTGAAATTTTATTGTGGCCAGTCTAAGACACACCTGTGCAATCATGCTGTCTAATCGGCATCTTGATATGCCACACCTGTGAGGTTGATGGATTATCTCAGCAAAGGAGAAGTGCTCACCAAGATTTAGACACATTTGTGAACAATATTTGTGAGAAAAAGGCCTTTTGTATACATAGAAAAAGTCTTAGATCTTTGAGTTCAGCTCATAAAAAATGGGCGCAAAAACAAAAGTGTTTATATTTTTGTTCTGTATAATTAAGAAATGACAGTTAACAGAAATTGTGGAGGTCAATTTGCCATATGGAAGACCAAGAGAATAATATAGGATTACTAGGAAGGCAAATCAAAATCCCTTTTTGACATCAAAAGAGGTGGTACTGCACTGTTGTACTTTGCAGCAACACTACACCACAAAATTCAGAAGAATTTTGAAAAGGAACATCTAAACAAGTCTGATACAGAATTTCATGAAACAAACACAGAAATAGCTCAATCATGCTTTGGACTTTTTTGGACTTTTGTTGTATCAAGTGGCAGAGAGAATATTTGACGGATACAGGAAAGAACAGATTCAATTAAAAACCACCAAACATCACACAGTCTATGAAACAGCTGAAAATGGAAAGAGGATGACTTCTATAACAGGATAATGATCCTAAACATAGCACAAAATCCACAATGGACTACCACAAGAGGCAAAAGCTGAAGACTTTGCCATGGCTGAAGAACCAAGTGAGCTGAAATGAGATGTGTGGATGGGGCTAGAAGTAATACATGCAAGTGATAATTAGTGAAACATTATAAGAAAAGTGACAGAACCCACCTACTTTCCTGTATATTTGGCATATATGTGATGGTAAACACAGGCTGATAGCTCTGGGCTTGGCTTAGTAACTGCACTCACATTGTGCTCAGATTTGCTCAGATAATAACATTAATGTTTAAGACTAGAATCACAATATACATTCTCAATAAAACATCTAAATCATTTCTCATCCAAGAGTTCATGCAGATTTGATGCTTTGAATAATTATCTTCTTTGGTCTCATACTGTTTCTCCAAAGGGATTTGTTTCTCCTGGATCAGCCTGTCATGAACATTTATAAAGGCTTATTCTAGTAATCTGTCAAAACATTGACAAAAATCCTTTATTCTTAGCCTTAAAACTGCTGATGTAGGTTTATGTCAGTTGCTATAACAAGCTTATGTAGGTTTTATGAGCAGTACCTACAGTAAAGTGATGCTTTGTAATATTTCCCCCATTCTATAAAGTCCCTAATGTACTGTATTATAGTAATCTGTAGTGTGTCCTTTAGTAAGCTCAAGTAATTGTATAAATTGATTGCGAGATTCTTATAGTAATCCTTTAGAAATTCCTGCAATATTATTCAAGACATTTTTCAAATAACATCTGCAAATATTAACCACAAACCTGAGTTCAACTTGTGCTGTGTATTCAAGCGAGAGCGGGCCTGTGGAATGTTTTTTCGAGCTGTCGAGGGAAAGGTAGTAATCAATCCATCAGTGTTTTGGAGAGAAGATAGACTGCCACTACTGATCTGATGCAGCAGAGGAAACTGAGTCCGTTTGAAACTGATAAACTCAATATCAGCAGCCTTGCCCTTTGCAAAAAAAAAAAAAAAACCACCAAGTCCATCATAGCAGAGATGAAGGGAAGATAAAGGTGAATATGTTGGCAGGACTGTACCCTCATCTAAACTGGAGATTACAGTTTCCATTATTATTTTCACTTCAGTGTGCTCTGAGCTTAGATGGTAGAAGATACTGTTGCATTAGAGGTATTTTTTGCCCTAGAGCTGTTGTTTATCCTGCTTAAACATTTTTTTCTCAAAAATCACATTATGTCTAAAGCAAAACATTTGCTTGTGTGTCCATAAATGCCTAAGTATCTATGTGGGCCATCTGTGCTTTGTTGTCATGCCACATAGACCTAACCTGAGTAACGAGGTTCATCTCAGCATCAGGGCCAGTTGGACTGTTATATGTAAATGTGTTCATGGTAATGACAATACAAACATAATGTATTCAAAACAGACTGTCATATTCCATCATCTCTGTATTCCTTAGAACTAAAGTATCTTTTACATTGATGTGTTTATGTAATTCTCAAAAAATGTGAATATAAGTCTAATTAAAAGCTAAACATCCAGGCAGTAACATGGAAAAAACTGAAAACTCATAGGAATATATTATAGATTTACAGATGTAAGCATATTCCATTTGATTCCTCAGAATCAGAAACAGCAGACAATTTAACTGCACATTTTGCACTCCAGTAACTACTGTATAAAGCCTATAGGCTGAATAAGCAGGACTAAACTATGGTAGACTGAATGGTTGGGGCTAAACTGTTGGGTGGTGCTAAACCTCCGTTACATTTGAAGTGAAACACTTGCTTATGGTGTCTATAAATGCCTAAATATCTGTCTGGGGCATCTGTGTTATGTCCACACTGAATGGTTGGAGAAGAGGTTGTAGGGTTTTTTTTATCACATTGGGCTAAACTGCTGTTGGATTAATGGGTGGAGCTAAATGGCTGTTGATGGACATGAAAGCATAAGCATAAGCTATGCAATAAAAACAATGCTTCACTAAGCATTTTCAAGTTCAAGTTTCAAGTTCACCTAAACCAGTACTACGTCACCCACTCATTCAGCTTCCTGGCCAATCACGAGGTATTACTCAACTTTATAAGGAAGCAATTAATCTCTGCTCTATCAATCACAGGCACCGACACATCGATGTCATCCTCCTTATTTCCCACCCTCACCAGTTTGGCCTTGGTCCTGTTGTCCGGGCGTGGGAGGCTATATGTCTGCCATCCATCTGTCCAGCAGTGTCTGCTTTAGACTGAATGCTGGGCTGCAGTCGGGGCTACGCCAAAGATTTTGAATTTTTAATGAATATTTGTGTAAATGTCTTAGAATATTTTGTATGTATTGTTAATGCACAAATTAGGAAAATCTAGTGTGAGATGGTTATTGAACAATATCAGAAACCTGCACAAACTGTTTTAAAACAAATATTGTGTGAATATAAAAGACTGAAATCAAGTTGGCCTGTAACTTTTGAACATTTTGTAATGCACAGGAGGAGGGTGTAATGCATGTTCTTCTTTCTGTGTATGTTAAAATGTGTGTAATGTTGTGAAAATATCTCAATAAAATTTAAATAACAGCGCTAAACTACTGTAGGCATAGTGGAAGGTATTAAACTATTGTTTGGATGAATTGGAGGATCTAAATTGTTGTAGTTTTTTTTTTACCACGAATTTCTCCCAATGTGTTTTTATAGTGAATTGACCTGCCCTTTATTATCATCTCTCTCTATCACTAGCAATGTCTTGCGAAGGGGCGAGCACAGGCCTCCTCTGATGCACATGACATCAAGCTTAATTTTTTACCCAAAGAGAGAGTACGGCCAAGTCTGCTTTCTCTGGCCCCAGCAGCATGATCAGGATTTGAACTTGCAATCCTCAGTTCATACTTTCAGTGCCTTAGTCCGTTGAGCTACTTGGGGCCCTAAATTGCTGTAGGTTGAATGGGGGGGTGTACTAAACTGCTATTGTTTGATGAAATTGATGATTTTAAAAAATGGGCTATTTTTGAGTTTTCATATATGGATTGCATTCACTGGGGTGTTAACAGAACAGTCTGTTTGTGAAACTTTAACAATGTTAACACAAGTACAATAAAATATGGAATATCCAAATAGCAAAGAAATGTATTATGCTCGTTTAATAGAGTCTCTTTAAATGATGGATTCAAGCTTTCTTGAACAAAGTCATTATTTTATTTGCAATGTTCCTAAAATGTTAATAATAAAAGCATACATTTGTGTATTTCTCTGCATTCTCTTCCTTTTGTTTACTTGTAAACAAGCTGTTAAATATAAATCACATGCTTTTGTTTTAACAGCGGCATCTGTTTCAGTGTAATGCTCGGTGTCTGTTTCGTTGCTCTGCTCACTTTTTTCCTCTCATATCATTGTGTTGGATTTCACTTCTAATGGTATATGTCTAACCCTTGCATCAATCTGAGATATTGTTGTTCAGAGCAAATAGTCCTTATGTTTGGAGACATACTCCTTCACTTTGCCTTGATTCTGTTCTCAGTCAACTGAGACCACTGAAATGGTGTTTGAGGACGGTGCTATTTGCCAGAATGGCCTTGAGAAGAATTTTCTTGTGCTGTTGATATAGTGAGCAGTGTGAGATGATGGTGGCAATTTTATTCTCTTATTCTACTTAAATGTATTTTTTTATCACATTATTTCTAAAACAAAACATTTTCTTGTGTTCATAAATGCCAAAACAACTATCTGGACCATCTGTGCTTTTTTGTCCACATGCCATACAGACCTAACCTCAGTAATGACGTCTCAGCATCAGGTTCAGTTGGACTGTATTATGGTAATGTGTTCATGACAGTGTCCACTGTTGATGCACTATGTTGGCTATTCTTACGCCCTTTGTCAGTGGTCAGAAATCTGAACTCCTCTTGGCTGGGTATGTTTGTATGGAGATCACTGATGAAGAAAGGATAGTGACTGGCCACGTACATGTTAGCAAAACAGCTTTTGCCTTGATCTTATATCTATTGGGGCAGCCGTGGCCTGGTTGTTAGGGATCTGGTCTTGTGACCAGAAGGTCACCTCGAAAATAAAAGGGAGCTATATAGCATGCTTAATTAGACATTGGATGACACGGCAGGGCTGTACAATGACATATTGTAACTGGGGGGTAGAGACATGAACAAGACACGTGGAAGATGTAAACAGGTGAGCACGAGGAGACAAGAATGATACGTGTGAAACAAAAACAAAAACACATAGCAGGACAACATGACGAGGGCGGGAAGATGGAGACATGATGTGAAAGTAAACAACAGCAAATGTAAATAAACACAGAACACATGGAAAAACAAAACAAAAACAAGACACTTGGATGAGGCAGAGGCAGAGGTAGGTATGACACTCCGTCAGCTCAGGCTATTATTTCAACACGCAAACTATGTTATTATAAACCTATTAGTTTAATTATGAATTAGCTAATATATGCTGGAACCAAAATGAAACAATCCTGTTGCTAGATATTGCTTAAATAACAGTATGAGATGGAAATGACTGCCGGTTTATTCTGTATTATGCTGTATTTTTTTTCAAGGCCAGTACAGGTTCAAATGTCCACAAATGTTTCATCAGACTGGGAGGTTTGGTCCCCATGAAGAGATAAAAACACACACAGGCTACTTACACATACCAAAAGTGTGAATAGTAGCTTTTATAAAGCCAGATTAATGACAATAACCTCTCAGCAAACAGTGAAAGTGCCTCGGCAGCAAATCTGCTGCTCTTAGACAAACACACAAAGAGATAGTAAAGTGTTGCTAGCGCAGTGAACAGAGCTGGGCTGTTGGCTTCTGTGCAGCTAAATCCCCCAGTGTTGAATCAACGCCTGCAGTGCTCATTTATGTCCGACTGGACACAAATGAAAACTGGACAAGTTCATTCAACACTGGGGGATTTTATTTTGTGCTTATGGAACTTTCATGGCAATTCATTCAAACAGAGCTTTGGTGTCCTCCTGGTTTTATATGTACATGAAATGGTAGTAGATGCTATAAGCCAATGAAATGTTGGATTTTTAAATAAACAAATCATCCTATACAATAAGTCTCTGTTGCTCACCACTGGGAGTGTGATAGCTTATGTGTATACAGCAACACAACAAAATAAAAAGGTATAGCATGGCAATAACAATTTACATTGTGCTAATTGCATGCATCCCACTATGTTGAATTGTTATATATACTGTATATA
>BRDA01020886.1:0-26255 GCA_036984385.1 Crenuchus spilurus
TATATATATATATATATATATATATATATATATATATATATATATATATATAATTCTTATGTCCCATGATTTCTTGCACAAAATACTGTAGGTCACTGTCAACAACTTGTGGGCAACACCAAAACTGAGTAAAAAAGCTGTGACCCTGTCCTACCACAACTCTACATTGAAGATCTGGAGCAGCAGTATTGGTGGGTTTTATCTTGAAAAAGTATGCATTCAGTTTAATGGGGTGGCCCCAAAAATTTGAGCAGTAGTGCATATATTATTTATATTCTACAGTATATATAGATTGACAATATTCATGCAGTTAATGTAAATGAGATGTAGATACATGCACAACCCTTAGAAGATTAGGCTGTATGTGGTAGTTTCTTTGTCAGATAATTCAGTAACTGCTTTGTAAGTTATGCAGATGTGACAGTGAAGAATTGCAGGTATGTACAGGTCCTTGGAGTTTTAGAGGGTTAAAATGCAAGTTATTGAATGGAAATGCCTCCAGCACTGTGCTCATACGCAGGTGTTCCTCAAACCCTTAGCACTGATATCCCTGATTGTGACGCAAGAGCTTTGGTTCACAAAAACAAAAGTTATTATGGGAAAGTTCAACGTTAAAGGTAATTGCATTCTAGACTTGCAGAGGAATCCTAGGGATAATAGCATCAAACAAAGAGAAAAAGTGGATCTATCCTGAGAATAATGATATTAAGGATAATGACCGCATCCATCTCTAGTCGGAGCTGACAGGTGCAGAAGGCGGCAGCCATCTTAGTTCTATTTATGGCGCTTTGGTGTACCTAGTCTGTCAAAAAAAGTTTGAGTTAATTCGCTCAAATTCACCCCAGTGATTCACTCTGGAAAATTAATTATTAAATTATTCAACAGCGAGTATGCATCCTCTTGTCTTTGCCTTTTCACCTCAAAGGGGAGTTTAACAGCTCTCTGAATCTATTGGAAGTGCATTTATCTCTCAGACTTATTGCTTTTTGTCATGTGTGGGAGAGTTCATTTTGATTTATTGCGCAGAGGCTCAAAGCAAGTGGCGGGGTCAAAAGCTCAAGTGTTCCTGTGTTAGACAGAGTCAAGCGATTTTCAGCCCTGCCCTGCAGTGGCGAGGTCTCATCTGAGATGCTGAGGCTTTCTGACACAAATCCACAACACCGCCAAAAATCATGAGCTAAATTTACTTGTGGTCACTGATGTCATTGCAGTTTTTAATCATTGCCTTGAGTGTGCTTAAGTGGATCACAGAACGTGACGTGATGCAGCACAGGAAATGCTAAAGGCCTGCAGAGCTAAATTAAGCAGCCTGTTGGCAATTTCTAGATTAGGTCTAAGAAGTCTTAATATAGTTATTCAAGTTTAGATCATTCAGTGATTCAATTCAATGATTAAAATTCAAATCAGTCTGGTTAAGGTACAGCTCTTTATCAACACCACAGAACAATTTAATCTAAAGCATATCTAAGCCCATATCTAAACTCATTATAGCTGAATCTCTTAGCTGTTTTTTTTAGATTTCTATGAAGCAGGGATCTTCAGGTTCAGTTCTGAAGGCTGGTCTCCAATAGAATTTGGTGATTTACCTGTTTAACACATCTGATTCAACTCATCGGTTAATTGCCAGGTTTGGTAGGTGTGTCTGTCCAGGGAAACCACAAAATTGTGCTGGACACTGGCCCTCCAGGACAAGATTTTAAGATTCATGTTGAAAAGCTTGTCAAACTTCACAACAGTAACTACAAAGGAATATATTTGTAGGTAGAGTTCTGAAAATGCTGGTAATAGCAATGCAGTCCATTGTACTAGTTGATTAAGTTCAAACTGAGTTTTAACATTCAAACAAAGTTTTAACATTCTACATGCCTTGGAAAATAATGTAATTTTTTAATTAATAATTACATTAATTAATAATAAATTAAAGAGCTGTTTCATTACTGTGTTTTCTCAGTTAAAATTTTTTAACTTTTTTTAACTGTGAGGAATTAGAGGGATGTAGTAACAAAAACAAAGGTAATTTACATAATTTTTGTCATGACCTGCCTGGGGATCAAACTGGCAACCTTCTAGTCACAAGACCAGACCATTAACAACCAGACTATAGCTGCCCTGTGTAAGTATTGCCAACATGGCACATCCCACTGAACAATCGACAATAAAGAAATTTAATCAGTCAAAAATTTCCTCTTCCTCGGATCCGAGATCAACCTCAGCGGCGAATCAGGGTTAGAAATCAGACAAAGAATTGCACTTGACCACAGTGCAGTGCAAGGAAGGGCAAGTATATGGAAGAACAAAGATATTAGCATCACAACATAGATCCGTATGATCAATGCAATTGTATTCCAGATCTCCACGTATGCATGTGAAAACTGAAAACCCAAGATGACAGATTGATGTTTTTGAACTATGGTGTTGGAGATGATGCGCAGACCATGGACATCAATGGTCACAAACAAGAAAATCCTATAGCATGTCCAAAAATATCGGTTGAGGGCAAAATCATCAAACAGCGACTCTCATACTTTGGACACATCACATGAGCTTATTATTTGGAAACAATATTAATGCTCAGCATAATCAGAGGTACAAGAAGAAGAGAATGCCATAAAACACGCTGGATAGACACAATCAAGGCTGACACGAATATGCCCATGAAAGAACTGAAAGAAGTGGTCAAAAATGGAGAATGATGGATCATAAAATGACTGAAAGTTTGCCTCGACTGAACGGATAAATCATCAGCATCAAGTAAACTTCAGCAGCAAAACTTTGCCAGAAGTGACTGTGCTCTAAAAGCAATTCCTTTTTCAGTGACCAAAAGTGGTTGACAAAAATGTAATAGGGCCCTACTAATTTCACAGGAAATGTTGCCTAATTTCACAGACTCCGTCTCTGAAATATTACAAATTTCATGGATTTTATAAGAAAATTGTCAGAGCAGTTGTTAAATAAAACATGTTAAACTGGATAAAATAGAAGCACATATTTTATATAGTCTCTGAGTTGCTTGCAGTGAAGAGATTCAGAATTAAGAGATTTTTGGATTTGTTGATAAGATTTCCTGGATGGTCATTTTTGTTTTTTGTTCTGGAGCACACAGTATCCATTTCTTTAAAAAAAAAAAAAAAGATCAGCAATACTGAATCATCTGACCACAATACATGTTTACATTGTGTGATGGTTCATAACAGATGCCTCCAAGCCCAGAGAAGTCTGCACCAATTCTGGAGATGGTTCACATAAGGCTTCTTTTTTGCACAGTAAAGTTTGAAGTGGCATTTGTGAATGTAAGTACACATTGTTGTGCTTGACAAAGGTTTGACAAAGTAATCTCTTGCCCATGTGGTTATAACAGCTATTGAGGAATGACAGTTCATGTTGCAGTTCTGTCTGAGGGACTGGAAATGTTCAGCTTATGCTTGCACGCATTACCCTTTACGCAATTAAATTCCAGATATTATGCACCATCGAGGAAGAAATGAAAAGAAAAGAAAAAAAAAAAAAATTGATACTCTCATACTGTCTAGCCACACATCCGTCAGAAGAAAACTTTTTTCACCACAAAATTCAGACCTCAAAAGAGCACAACATGCAAGATGGTCCTATAATCATGAAAACTTTTGTTAGGAAGAATGGTAGAAAAACATTCAAATAAGAATCGAAAGTCAAGTATGGCTACAATAATTATTTATTAGCTGTGATACCTGTCAATAGTGGGTGTTACTAAGTACTGATCATTTAGGGTGCCCAAACTTTTGCTTCAGGCCCTTTTCCTTTTTGGCTTTAATTTAGCTTATTTAGATAATTAGTTCACTGAGACTAATCTACCCAATTTAAGAAAAAAATCTAATATATCAGTAGAATGCCCATTCAACCTAATGAGAACTCTTGTTTTTTGTAAAATGACCTAAATGTAAAATGCTTAATTAATTTTAAATGTTATTATATAATAAAGAGGTGTAAGGTCACACTTTTAGGAAAGATAAAGGCTCTTAATAAATACTATTGATATTCAAGACAAAACAGTTCTTTGTTCCATTTCTTCCTCACACAACTTGGCTCAAAGCTCCACTTCACCTTGAGGTAATTGCATTGGACTAGATAGGCACATCGTAAAGAACACTGTCTGTTTTGGTCACCTGGGGGAAAATATCAATAAAACTGACCAACATTATAAATGGGACTTTAAACCGTCCTGCTAATCTGACTGGGTGTAATAGACACTAGTCTGACTCAATAGAAGGGCTCATCTGTCAACTCAAAGGTGTGCTGGGTAATTTGACCCGAAACTGCTAATTGTACTCAAAGTGCACACAATATTGGCTTTTCACCTCCTATTCAACAAATATTAAATATGCACAGAAATCAGTTTAAACACTGTTGAAGCTAGATATTCACTGTGTTATCTAGTAAATACAGATGCAGAGTTAAATAGCATTTACTCTTTCATAACAGTAGGCATTTTAAGAATGCTGGGGTTCTTCGGATGATATTGAAATATGACAAATTGATTGACAAGTAGGTAAACCCTAACATGAAAGATTGAGGTGATCACTAAACATTTTGATACTGAATAAATACTGAATAGACATTTTGAACCTAGATAGGCTAATACTGGAAAATTAGAAAATATTTTTATTGCCAGAACCTTAAATTAAAAGCACTGGCTTTGTGATTTAACTGGCTTCATTTTCAGAATTTTCATACTTTAAATAAAAAATTTATTACTGTTACTTAAAAAAAATTTAAGAAAAGATGGAAATAAAGTTTCCATCCATTTGTTTTTGTTGTTAGAGCTTTCTTTTCTGCTATGATGTTTATTAGAATAAACAATGCATTATTAATTGGAGTAAAGGTGCACAGATTGTAGGCCATTGAAAGCAGGTTAGTCAGATGCCAAATTGTATGTAAGAGGAAAGGCTGTCATTAGGCTGTATAACCTTTAACCAATTTGGTATAATTGGACATCTGAAAATCGTTATTCATTTTTACCCCAATATAAATATATAATAGTATACAACTTACTATGCCTCCTTCTTATATATCCACATTAATTCTCCTAAAATTAGTTTTTTAATTATTTTCAACTAAAAAAATAAAAAAATATGTAATGTGAACAGGAGTTTCCAAACTTTTGCATAAGACTGTATATAATTATATAATTCCTACAAAAGCAAGGAAATATAATGTACATTCAGTCAAATGCAATTATCAATTGAATTTCAATGTTTATTAAAAATCTATTACTTTTCTGTATTTACCTTAAAGTATGTCCAGTTAGTCACCCTGAAGCAGGAGAAGATTCTTCACTTTACCCCAGTTTTCCACTCTTACCTAAGCATGGAGTAGATAAAGAGCTCCTTTAAGCTATTGGAAGTCAGAGAGCAGCTAAGGTCATCACTCTTAGCACAGATCCCTCAAAGCCATGTCAATCTGTCCGAATCCCATTGATTACTAACGAGCCCTGGGCATGACAATAATGACCAATATGTTTGTCTGGCCTTATTAATCATGGGACTGCTAATTTAAATGCTATTCCTGTTTGTGCAGCTGTATATGTTAATATTGAAAACACAGCATTGCAAGTTGCAACTTTTCTGTTGGGCATTTTTAGCAACTGGATAGTTTCCTTTTTTGAGAAAGGAAGACTCACAAGGACATTTCATCTGGTTGACTGCAAAGAAAAAGTCCATATAGGCCTAGTTTGTTTGTAAACTGTAAATACAAAGATTTTCATTTAAGTTGGTTCTTTATATATATCTGCAATCCGTGGTTCCCTTCAGACTGCTCATTATAAATTGTGAAACACTAACAATATAAATATACTGAATATATCTTCCTACAGTCCTGAAATAGTCTGGCTGGAAAGTTTTTTTTAACCTTAAATTATTTAAAGTTCAGGTTACCAATAATAAAAATAGCTTTTAAGTAAACTATTTAAAAAGTTATCATGGCAAGTTAAAGAGTGACTTGTAACTTTATACTTCCAATGACATTTTATAACTTTTTGTACACTACCGGTCAAAAGTTTTATGAGTTTCAGAATTTAATGTCTCATTGCACTCTGAAATGAAAGCAGAGTAGATAAAAAAGACATAGTGGAATCAATTTATAGATCAAAATGTATCTAAACTTTGGACTCACCAAAGTAGCACCTTTGTCAGATATAACAGCTGAACACACTCATGACATTCTTTCTACAATAGACATCAAATATTCTTCAGACAGTTCTTCACAAATCTGCTGCAGAAGTTCACATAAATGTTGGCACTTGTAGGTTTGCTTTGCTTTTCACTTCATCCCAAATCAGCTGGATGGGGTTTAAGTCTGGAGACTGTGCTGCCACTCCATGTTTTCAAGCTGACCATCTTGTTGTTTTTATCTGAAGTAGTTCTGGCAGAGCTTGGACTTATATTTTGGGTCATTATCTTGCTGTAGGATGTACACCTGACCAACTAGCTGCGTACTAGAAATGTTCTAAAACTGTTCTAAAATGTTTGACTGGTAGTGTACTTTCTTTCACTTTTCAAATTGTACATACAAATGCAAAAGATTGGGCAAACCTGGTTTTACCTTTTCTTAATTTTCAAAATAACACACCATCTACAGAGAACAAACTTATTATAGCCAATTTTAAAACACAATTTGTATATTCATTTACTATATTTTACTTTTTGTAAAAATGTTTAAACATGTATCTATGTATTAATACTAATACTAAAATATTTAATGTGCCATACCTTGTGTTTTCCTATGGCATCAATAGAAAGGAAATTTTTTATATTTTATTTTAAAGATTGTGCTAACTAACTGTATAACTGATTCATTAATTCATACATGACACATCTCATAATTATATATGCATTTTTTTAATTCCACTGGTCATAAGAAATACCCAAATTCAAAGTGTTTGTAATAAATAATGTTTATTTTTAAGTCTTTTAAAAATATTACTACAATAAGAATTACGTATCTCCCAAAAAGTTGTTTAAAGGGCCATATCATGGAAAACACATTAAATACAGTTTGATGTGTCATGTGAACATGGGAACATTTTAAAACATACAGTCCCTATATGGAGTTGCAAAAACATTTAATTTTGAATGTAATATTTTTGTGATGTCACAATAAGCAACATATTTACATATTTGTCAATTGAGCAGATTCTCTCCACCCATTCATACTGAAGATATATGAAGTATTTCAGTTTTGACTGTATTTTGAAGATACAATACAATGCACAAGGTACAGTAACAATACCAGATTATTAAAGCAAAGGGTCAATGTGTAAAATCAATTAGGACAAATTTTTCATACATAAACCCACATAAAGGAGACTTAATGGCAAAAGGAAACATACAAGTCTGCAAATACAGTTCCTGGAGAGATTGAGATTATCATATGAGTCATATTCACATCCTCATTTTTGAAAAAGCACATTGTCAGTGTTCAAGGAATCTTATTTCTGATTAATTTTCTCACTTATTCCTGTGAACATTTTTAAGTGGGTGATTTGCTTTAAGGGAGTATGCCAAGACTAGCCCACAGCTGTGTTTCTGTCTCTTTTTCCTTCAAGCAATCTCTACTAAATCTAGGTCACAATCATTGCTCTAGTCATGGCAGTAAGAATTGCTCAGATGGCGACTGTTTTCATGGTGTATAACTCAAGTGACAAAAACGGTCTCAATTGTGACTCTAACTGTCTATGTGTCTGTTCTTTTACCGTTTAGTGAGCTCCACTGGCCACAGCCTACAATTGTCGATACATGCCATGTCTATTGCATCAGCCCATGTCCATTTATATGTGGGTCAACTTCAATTGGATGTGGAAAGTTGACCCATATATAATGAAATATTCTTATGAAATTTGTTTTAAAATGTGAGGCATCTCTTTGTTCAGCTCTCTTATGCCACCTTCATTTACAAATCATGTTGTAGTTATGTAAGTTCTTTTATGTGCTCCAGACATGTATACTGTGGGAGTTGTTCAGATTGACAATTTAAGTTGTCTATTAAAATCTGACTGACTTCACTGTTACATATCATGCTTGCACATTATGTTTTTTTATTATCATGCAGGTGGTTTGACTTGAGCTGAAGATTTTTAAAGATATTATAACACAAGGGCCTAAATTCCAAAAAACAAATACATCAGTCATGTATGAAATAAATATATAGTCTTACTGTAATCCTTAAGAAAATACTATGCTAAATTGTACACTGATATAGAATAGCAAAATTCTACTAAATTCACTGGAAATTTGTCTTAACTTTAGAGATATGACAGATTTTACAGATAATTGCATAAAAATGTTAATCACATAGGCTGCACAATCTTTATCCAACTCAAGATGCTTCACAGCAAAGTACACAAGAACACACTTATGATAAGTTGGTAAAATCTCACCAGTCAATGTCCTAGAATTATTTATCATCAGCTGTGATGACTCTTTCTACAGGTTTCCTCTCAGGTAGCCTAATAGCAATGATGATTACTTTGGCATCAAAGTTTCCTTTCTCTTGGGTGCACCCCTCATCCAATATTTCATCCAAAATGCCAAATAACATCTATGTTCTTTCAGAACCCACCATTAAGATACAAAAAAACATTTAAATGTAGAATTTTCAGTGTATTTAATGTCAAATGGACAATTTCACAGGAAAAGGACTCATTTCATGCTCTGTGATGCAATTTTCACCACCCAAATTATGACCAAAATGCTAATATGCTGATGATTGTCTGCACGCCAGCTGCAAGACCTTTGAAGGTGTTCTGCGCAATTTAGCTCCAAGAAACAGCAGATCCTATAAAATGTGTGGTGGAACCGCCACAGATGTACATCTCACAAATACTAATTCTGATTGAGATCTGGAGAATTTAAAAGCCACAAGTACACACATAGACACACACTAGTGAAATAGGGGACAGTGGGTACACATGCATAAGCAATGGGAAGCCCTATCCATGGCACCTGTTGATCAGTTGGGGGTTTAACTGCCTTGTTCATGAACACTTCAGTCATGTTCTGCCAGGGGATCAAACCAGTAACCTTCAAGTCACAAGGGCGGTTCTCTATCCATCAGGCCATGGCTGACCCCTGTTCAGTGTAAATCTGTGTAAATTATGTTTGCCAAGGGCACTGACACAACCCCATACCATGACAAATTCTGGCTTTTGGACTTTTTCATATTTTGACAGGAGTACACCACGTAATTTCTGTAAGAATAAGATCTGAAATACTGATTCATCTGAACACAGTACATGTTTCAACTGTGTGATGTTCTATCCCAGATGCCTCTGAGCCCAGAGAAGTTGATGCTACTGCTGAACATGGTTAACTAATGAGCATTTTTTGTACAGTAAAGTTTTAAGTGGCATTTGTGAGTAGACTTGTGCTTGAATGTGAACTCTTTAGAATGTTCTATACTTCTATAAAACGTCATCAGATTGACAAACAAGTCTTAAAGTAGATAAAGAGAACTAGATAAAGAGAAAAATATTAGACTTGGTCATTTATTTATTGAGGAAAATGATAAAATATTTCATGTCTGTGAATGGCAAAGGTATTTGAACCTTTAGGATTAGCAGATCATTTGAAGGTGAAATTTGTCAGATATTGTCAGAGTCAGGTGTTGTCAATCAATGGAATGACAATCAGTTGTAAGTGGGTTCCCTGTTTTGTTTAACAAACAGCAATCGTAAAGTCTGATCTTCACATGTTTGTGGAAATGTATCATGGCATGAACAAAGGAAATTTCTGAGGACCTTAGAAAAAGAGTTTTTGATACTTATCAGGTTAGAAAAGGTTACAAAACCATCTCTAGGGAGTTTGGATTCCAGCAATCCACAGTCAGACAGATTGTGTACAAATGGAGGAAATTCAAGACCATTATTACCCTCCCCAGGAGTGGTCGACCAACAAAGAACATGTCAAGAGCAAGCTGTGTAATAGTCACCGAGGTCACAAAGAAACCCAGGGTAACTTCATGAGTACACCATCAGGAGAAGGTTGAACATCAATGGTGTGCATGGCAGAGCTGCAAGTAGAAAGTTGTTGCTCTGCTAAAGATCACATGTACAAGCCATTTTTATAAACAGATGAGACTAAAATAGACATGTGGTTTAAATGAGATGTGTTATGTTGGGAGAAAGGAAAAATACTTCATCCTAACATAAAAACTTCATCCCATCTGTGAAACATGGTGATGGTAGTATTATAGCTTGAGCCTGTTTTTCTGCATCTGAGCCATGATGGCTTTTCATCATTGATGGAGCAATGAATTCTGAATTATACCAGCAAATTATAAAGGAAAAAAATCAGGATATCTGTCACTGAGATGAATCTTAAGAGAATGTGGGTCATGTAGCAATAAAACGTCTTATTTAATGTCTGTAAAATATTTAATGTAGAACAGCAATAGAAATGTTGTGGAATGCAAGCAGTTTGTAGATTCCTTCAAGCTAATGTGCAGGACTTAGTTCAAGTTCAAGAGGTTTTTTATTATTATTTCAGAGACATAGAGTACATACTAAAACTAAACAATGCTCGTCCAGGACCAGGTGCAACACAGAACACAAGTGCAATCACAACCTACAATAAACATGCAATGATACAGGTCCTATATTATAGTACAAGCCCTCTAATGCTGCATATCGGGGTCACACCAGATACAGAAAGCATCCAAAACTGAAAGGTTCACATACCTTTACTATTCACAGACATGTGATATTGGATCATTTTCCTCAATACATAAATGTCTAATATATCTTACTTGCTTGATTTGATTCTCTTTATCTAACTTTGGGACTTGCTTTGACTGTATGATGAAGTTTTAAATTAAATGAATGCAAAAGCTGCAATTAGTTCTGTATGAATTTATCGAATAGAGTGAATATGAACATTAAGAGAGTATGGCAAATGACTCTTGTAGAACTATCTACAACAGCTTGCCTGAAAGGAGAGAGCCAGAAGGTAACAGACATGGGAGCACCCTGAGACATTGGCATCCTTCTGCTCCATCGTCAATAAACCTGAGTGAATGTGTGTAAGCGATGGGGTGACAGTACCAGCATTTTTACCATAATTCCAAGTCCAATAAAGCCCTAGATCTGCAACCATTATTTAGTAGGAACTATTAATTACTAAAAGTTAAACTAAACAAGTAAGTGCTCAGCCTAGCCTGAAAGGTTGAAACTGTGTCCCACATAGTCTGGAAGGTTATTCCAGATTTGAGGGACTTTACAAGTATAAGCTCTTCCCCCTCCTGATGTGTTTCGATGGCTGGGAACTAGTAAGAAGACAGCACCCTATATGATCTAAGTAAACAAGATGGTTTGTAATAGGAAATGAGGTCTCACAGGTACTCAGGGGTGAAACCATGTAGGGCTTTATATGTCATTAAAAGAATTTTATATTTAATATGTAATTTAACTGGCAAACAATCTTTCTTTGAGGAACATTGTAAATATTTTCTCACACATTTGTTGACAAACTGGAGATCCCTTGCCCATCTTCTCCTCAAAGACTCAGCCTTTAGTAGATACTGCTACCAAATCATTGCAGTCACTTGTTGACATCACCTCTTTGAAATCACATCATTATTTAGTTTTTTTCCTCATTACTAGCCCTAAATTCTTCCCTGCCCCAATTTTTTTTTGGAATGTGTATCAGGCCTGAAATGCAGGAACTGATGTATATTATCAAACAAAATTAAGCTGAGCAGACAAAATGAAATATTTGGGCTTTATACCATCTGCAATGAAATGAAATTCAATCAATCTCTGTTTTTTTGTTTTATTTTCCATACCATTGCATCGTTCTTATTCTGGGCTGCAATAAATCCCAGACAGGCACTGTTATTTTGAGAGAACATTATTGGCATCATCTGTGAATGGTCATAATGTTTTGATTACCTGATGTATGTGTGAAACTAACTAACTCCTGAAATAAAGAGATATACACATCACAAGTTTCACATGAATACATGCAAAGTGTCCAAAATCACATCTGATTAGTCAGTGGGGGAAAAAATCAAAATGCAGATCTTCATAAGATCTCAGCTGTTTCTTTTTCTCATCAATGAAATCAGATTGAAACACAACTGAGACATTAGCCTAAGTCTAAGTCTCCAGCTCAAACGCTTTTCAAATTAAATGTAATTGATCATTACATGTAACATTTTCTGGGACAAATTATTCTTTTTTTTCAAGCCTTTTGGAGACTGTTATGACAGCTTGGAAAATCATGAGCTCCAAACCTTTGAACAGTTCCGTATTTCTCCTGAGAAAAAAAAACTCACGTGTCTCCTCTGGAGTTTTAGTGCAGATATCAACAAAAAATCTCACATAGTGCTCAGACGTCCCAAGATAATTATGCTCATATTTACCAAACACAGGAGTCTCAATTTCTCATCCATGAATTCAACAATTTCTTTTTACTAAGACTGAGTCTTCTCAGTTTTGATGCTGAAAGGCTATTATAAGGTTGTTTTGGGCCAGAGATATCTTATGTCTCACACTATTTCTCCCAAAGAATTTTACCAGAATCTCCATTAAGTCTCCTGAGACATCAAAGAGCAATATTTGAGCAATCAAAATCTCCTGGGAACTAAAGTGTAGTTTTCCTGTAAGAGTTTAATTGATTTTTTTGTTTTAAAAGTTAACATCTTTATTCTAAAAATGTAAATAATTGAAAAAATCTAAATGTGTGCAAGTTTCCATTAATATATGCATCCTCTGAACTGGTCAGGCTCCTGAGCCTCTCTGAAGGTAAATGAGTGTAGAGGAGTTGTATGGAGAAGGTATTGCAGTCTCTAAATAGAGCGCATAACCTCTTTGCGAATGTGTCATCTGGGTGTTCCTCCATCAGGTCCTTCTGACACACAATCAATGGTTTGTGGCCTTTTCCAGCATGAGCAAGCACAGAGCGTACTGCTGGGTCCTGTCACCATCCCCTCACACACACACACACACACACACACACACACACAAACACCGCATCTCTGAGTGATGAAGGGCGTGAAATACACTCTGCTCCCTCTTTCTCCTGCATATTTTATCAGTTTGTGCAGCCTCTGTTTAACACAATTACTCGTCCTCCTTCCATTCTCTTTACATGTATGTGACTATAGGACTACATGTTGCAGCCCATGAAGCTGTGCTAAATTAAAAACATTAGCATTCACCTTGGCTGGTGTAACAATTCAAAATGTTCTTTTTATTCTCTGTTTCAGGTACACTGAAAAAAAATGACTTAAGATTACTTCATTCCAATTCTATGTAAATAAAATATAAAAACAGTGTCAAATGAAACATTTATGCAATACATTTATGTGGAAATTATGCATATAACTGAATACAATATATTGTGTAATGTGCATGCATCCATTTTTCCACCCACTTAATCCGTATCAGGGTCATGGTTAGTTCCCCACCCCCTAGGCGCAGGGCATTACACTAATATATATATCCAAATGTTCCTACCTATTATTCAGTTTTGGTTATTGGAACATGCTTGAAGAAACATTCAATATGTCACATTATTTCCTAATGTTCATTACACATAAATCCTTTTTTACTAACTTTGAAGAAACTTTAAAGCAATGTAATACATTATTAGATCGTTATATTAATGTTACCTTGAGAATGTACCAACATAATGTTGGTCAGATAAGTACAGGGACCATTTCTGTTACCTGATGGATAGAGTTCTTTAGACAAACTTCTAAATAGCACCAAATGTGTTCTACTATTGTTACACCTCCTATAAACACTTTCTGTAGTGCTACATCCTTTTTTGCTAAACATGTAGGTGAATTACTGGTTCCTCTGATGATCCCTGCAGTTGAGTGGTTTGAACAGTCAGCTGAGTTTTCTTTTAAAGAGCCATTCATTGACAGGTGTTTTTATGAACAATGTATTTTTCTATTTTACTGCTCCAAAGAATCCTTCTGGGATCTTTCATTTTAAGTGGACATGCCATTCCAGCTAAGCAAATGACACATAATATCAGTCACTTTATATAAAATGTGCCACAGGTTTGGATGTTAAGTTATTTACACAATCAGCTCTGCTGTCACCTGCAGATAACATGTCTTTCAGTCTAGATAACAGGAATAAATCTGGAACGCACAGTGGGTGTCTCGAGAAAGCACCTCAAGTAACATTCTTACTCTTCTGTAGGACTAAAAAAACAGTTCAGTTTCACAGGGAGTCACAGGACGGGAATACCAATGCAGACTGTGGTGTGTATAATTAGCTGAAGTGAAAGTTTCAACCTTCACAGATGTTTGAAGAAGACCGATGCAAATTATTCTTAGAACAGTGCCATTAAAGAATTGTATAATTGGAATGTGAAAGGGTCCTCCTGCTCTGCTCCATCCACATCATTATAGGGCTACTTTGACACCTAGTCATACTTCTTCATCAGGTACGGCAAGCTAAACAAAGGCCTTTCTGTCTCTTCCTCCCTTCTAATTGGTGTTCATTAGCTCCAGGGCGGATGCTTGGAGCTTTCTTTCTGTCTCAAGTGATCATTACAAGTGATTTCGCCCATGAGTTTGATTAACACTATTAATTAATGACCATCATAAGAGCGGGCAATTAGGATAAAAGAACCTGGAACTGTTCTGTGACTCAATTCATCCTCCTTTGCATAGTTAGTTGCACACATTATATCCCACTGAGTCTGGAGAAGATTAATAATTGCTTCTGACAAAATGAGGAATGTAATTCAATTTTGAAGACAGGACGCAAAATCTCAGAAGACACATCACTGAGAGCTTCTTCTTGCCTCGCAAAATGTGGTATCTTCAGAGAATATTGGAACTTACTTACTTGAGCCTAATAGATTTAGCACACAGAGTCAAGCATCAATCACTGAAACTGGTAAAAAATTAACTTAACGTAATCATGCGCACACCACCAAATAAATCTGCCAGGCGCTCCTCAACTAAAATAGCTTCGTCTTTAAATCCCACAACAGTAAGGGTCAAAGATTAAGACCCTGTGCAGTCTTCTCATCATATTAAGTCGACTGTTTATTTTTCACTTGTTGTAAGAAGTCATCAGCCTAAGTGATTACGGTGACATCACATCCAGGACATTATATGTCAGCCATCAATTAGAAGAACTGTCAGGAGAACCAAATGTTTCTCCTGGTCAGAGTTTATCAACGTATGATTTACCTACAGGCTACTGCACTCATAAGATGAGTCAGTTCTTCTCAAGGGAGCTCTACACATATACCTTTATATTGTGAGCTAAAGGAATTGCTCTCTTGAACTTCCCATAACTTTTAATGCCGCTAGAGGAAATAGTTTTATGTACTATACAAAATGAGGGCAGTATATATGGCAGTGAATCAATAAGAAAGATCATTCACTCACTAGAAATCTCTCCAGTCTATGAAAATGAAGGAAATAAATACCAAAGATTGAGTTTCTGGGTGTCGTAAAGGTTCCCTAAAAATGAAATACTTCGCTGTGTCTTAGGATGTGCTGGGTATTCTCTATAGTGAGTACATGCTAAGTCTTGTCGTGCCAGCTCAGATTACCATGGGGTAAAATGTACAGGTTGTGAGCAAAAAAAAAACATGCATCTATTTTCAGAGGATTGTTCTTTCACACTGCATTAGTAGTTCATTAGAGCAATTAGTTGAGATGCAGTTTATTGAGTGTACCATAAGCATGTCACAACACAGGGTCACAAACACAGATTTTGAATATTATGTGTGCGGTGTCAGGACAGGTAGAGTCATTTTTTAAATGAACTGATTAGATTGTTTTCAAATGAATTACAGCAGACCTGTCATGAAATTAATGTTTGTCATTCAGTATCATGCACATGATTCAGAAAACATTCAAAGCAATCACAACAAACACAAGTAAAATGTTTCTTCAGTTTACTCCAGTTTAATAGCACATTTGAGGATTGTAGTTCATGTACATACAGTTGATTATAATTTACAATGTACAGTTTTATGCACTATGAGGTCTATTATACAATATACAATATTGGGTAGCCATGGGCATGTGGTTAAGAAAGCAGCCTTAAAAGGTCTGGGCAAGTGCGTTCACTGCCCCCTAGCTCACTAGTGTGTGTATGTTTCACTTCACGGATGGGTTCAATTCAGAGGTCAAATTCCTGTAAGCATCTTGGTCACTGAGTCACTTTCTCTTCACTTTCTATAGTCATGGCCAAAGATTTTGAGTATGGCACAAATTTTGGTTTTCACAAAGTTTGTAGCCTCAGTTTGTTCAGAACCTTTTGTCAGATGTTTATATGGTATAATGAATGACAATCATAAGCCTTTCATGCATTTTTTTTTCTTTTTATTGACATATACATGCAGTTTAAACAAAGACTTCATATTTACAGTGTTGACCCTTCTTCTTTAAAGCTTCTGCAGTTTGTCTCAGCATGCTGAATATCAGCTTCTAGGCAAAATCTTGAGTTATGGCATCCCATTCTTGTTTAATTAGTGCTTGGAGTTGATCAGAGTTTCTGTTTTTTGTTTGTCCTCCCTCTTCTTGAGGATTGACCACAGATTCTCAATGGGATTGAAATCTGTGAAATTTCAGGCCATGGACCCACAATTTCAAAGTTTGGTCCACCAACCCACTTGGTTATCACTTATGCCTTGCAACATCTCCAAATTGGTCCTGGATGGTTGGGAGATGTTGCTCTTGGAGGATGTTTTGATTCCATTCCTTACTCCTGGCATTGTTCTTGGCAAAATTGTGAGTGAACCCACTCTCGTGGATGAGAAGCAACTCCACACATGAATGGTCTCAACATGCTTCTGTTGGCATGACACAGGACTCATTGTAGTGCTCAGCTTTTCTTCTCCAGACAATCATTTTCCTAGATATTACATTACATTACATTACATTGCATTTAGCGGACGCTTTTATCCAAAGCGACTTACAATAGTGGGAAATTACAAATGTGAAAAAATACTAGAGTGTACTAGTATTTACTAGTACTAGTATACTAGAATTAAGATAACAAATGCTGAGTGCATATCAGTACTCATGGGGAGTATTTGGGATCACTAGAGCAGGTGCTCTTTGAAGAGCTCGGATTTTAGGAGTTTCTCCTAGATATCCCAGTCTGTAAGGGGCTTCATCAGAGAAAATAACTTTACCCCAGTCCTCTGCAGTCCAGTCCCTATACTTCCTGCAGAATGTCACTCTGTCCTTGATGTTTTTCATAGAGAGAAGTGGTTTCATTGCTGCCCTTCTTGACACCAAGCCATCCTCCAAAAGTCTTGGTCTCACTGTGCATTCAGATTCACTCACACCTGCTCTTGCCATTCCTGAGCATGCTCTGTATTGGTGGTGGTTACCCAATCTTGTAGCTGCATCCTCTTTAGGATGACCATTTTGTAGGGCTGAAATGGTTTGGCTGGAATGCAGTCATTTTTGTGATAAGGTCATTTTCATGGCAGGGAATGATTTTGCAATTAATTGCAATTCATCTAATCACTCTTCACAACCTAGAGTTAATACAAAAGTGCACCATATAAACTGAGGCATCAAACTTTGTGAAAACCAAAATGTGTGCCATTCTCAAAACATTTGGCCATTGACTATATTTATAATAGTCAAAACATTATAACAATTAGACTCAGCCACAGATGCTCCATTAACATCCAGACCAGAGACTGATATCTTTAGCATGTTAACTTAGCCACACTTTCAGGATTCTGCCAGTTATATTCTGATTGGGCATCCTCCCTTACATATATACAAACCTCTGTGTATTGTTTAGTACTGGTATGATGTGACACAAAGTTTTTATTCCAGCTTAAGTTCAGCCTAAGCAAACAGTTGCAGTGAGGTAATTCAAGTCTTTCACAGCAAAGGGCATCAGTGGGACTGGAATGCTCATGAACTCCATGTTATTTCATCATTAAAAGTAACTGAAAAGTTTTGCTTAAAGCAGTTAGTAATAAGTAAGAAGAACACAGACCTCCTCCATCATTGTTTGTTTGCAGACAGTCTACAGAAAAAGCCTTATATTTCAAGCATGGCCAACTCTCTACTAGGGCTTCCAAGTCATCTGATGTTGTTAGATGTGTCCCCTTCTGTCAATTATGGAAGATCAACAGAAATAGCTCACAGACAGACATCATATACTGTGTTTCCTGAGGGACTGTTTATGTCAGATTGTCTATTATTCTTTCTGTTATGACAAAACAGCAGATTTGTGATGGGATATTTTGTGTGTTGGTCAAGTTTGCTTTTCCTGCAACAGTAGATTACTGACCATGCAGGTTCTTGGCCATGTTAAGTAGCAAAATGTACTAGATACTCCAGGCAGTTTACAACACAATTTAAAATAAAGATGCCAAATGAAGTTTAAAAAACTACTTTTTGGAACAATGCCAAAAAGGGATCTTCAAGGGTGCTTTAATAAAGGCAATATTTATATACAGAACCATGCAAATTCAAAGAACCATTCTATTATGCTCCTCTGTGATGAGGAAAGTCTTATTAAATAGTATTTGGTTCTATATAGAACCAAAAAAAGTTATATTATTTTTGTTTAAATCATAGAATCTTTTAAGTATCAATTAGAAGTATTTTTAAATAGTGTAGAAGCATCACTTTTGTTTTCCTAATGTATCCTTCAATTGAGTGTTCTTTAAACAACAATTTTCATAAATGAAGAACAACCTCCACATAATGTAAAAGGTCTATAAATTTTTTACCACTCAACACTGATTTTATTTCTAAAAATTAGTAGCTTTTACATAAAACTATTAATTTTTACAGAAAGGGTCGTTTTATTGAAAAAAAGTCTTATTGACATTTGCTGCTATGTAAGGATGTAATATCACTATTGAGAAAGAAAAAATAATATGTCATTTATAATGTTTATGTATGGAATCCAAATGTAATCTTTACATCTCTTCTTATATCCAGTTCAATCATTATTTTCTGCTTTAAACTGATGTCTGAATTTTTGCATATTATGTTGAAATCATTTCACTATTCTATAGGATTGTTCTTTCTATAGAAAGTTCTGAAATCACCCTTATAGTGTGGATTTGATGAAAAGTCCATTGTAATTAAAGTGTAGGCTGTCGATTTCTCCACATTACTGATGTTCACTGGACTGTGCTATCTACTCCTCCACTGGCATGGCTGAAGGATGACCACTCAGGAGCAACACAGCGAAAGGCCAAGTCATGACTCACGGCCAAGAAACTTCATCAAATCCATTTCACGGAACTTTGTGTAAATTGGGTGATGTTATATGGTAGACCTACTTGACTGCTGTTAAATCCTTCCTGAAGTGGGCGTTATTTTTATGTTATGTTTCATCATATGAGAGAAGGGACTGACATGATGATTATGAGTTGCTATGGAGTAAATAGATCTGTTGTTTCGTCGAGGTTAGTGGCAGAATGCCCACAACCCAAGCCGGAGCCTGAGAAAAAGCAGGCATACATAGCTGCCAGACCTTCTCTGCCAAGCAACTCAGGAGCCTCCTGACAATGTAAACCTACATCCAACTCAACTCTACTCTTGAGGGTTCATAATGACATCTATAAAGCGGAAAGAGAGTTGGCATGCAGCGCTTCTTAACACTCTTCAAAGCAATGAGTCACCAGCTTTTATTTATAGTAGGAATGCAAATGAGGCATCTTAGTCCTCCCCACAATCTCTGCAGTACCTTTTTGACAGTGACTATGGGTAAATTCATCACACCAATCCTCAAAACGTCACCAGAAGCCTGGGGCAAGTGGTGATGACACCTGTGAAGGAACTGTAAGTTCTGGATTTATTTTACACCTATTTCATAAGCAAGACCATAAGTTGGTACAGTGAGAGTTGTGAATGTTTGATGCAACATACTGACCGACAACCCTTCATTCCAATCAAATGCAGAGCTTTAATTCACCTTATCCAAATGGTGGTGAAAAACATAGGGTGGGAACCACATACGTACCATCATAGGAAAAAAAGCCCAGAGGAAATCTGTATTGCTCAAATCATGCTCCTTTACTGCTCAGAAAAAGTAATGGAGATTCTGCAACATAAGAAGAAATACAGATAAGAAGAAAACATGAGATACTGCTGATAAAAAAGCTATAGTTATTTACACAATCAAAATGTAGTGTTGGATTAAAATGATTGATATCATATTGAGATAGCTGTATTAATAGTATAAAATATGAGCACATTGTGAGACTCTTTTACAATTTCAACTATAACTCAAGAGATTATGTATAATAATATCTGGGCAGCAGGAGCCTTTTTGTTTCCGTGTGACCTCATTGCTGTCCATGAGAAAGTACTGACATATAAAGATATAAGGATTTAAATGTTCTTTCATATGAGAGCATATATTTTTTCTTGGACGCTGGTCAACCAGCATGATCTTAATGAGTGACCAGCTAAATCAGCTACAATCCAGTTCTTTCCAAAATGGGAGTATGTTTGTTTTCAGCAGATTAGTCAGGCAGCAGATGACAGTATTTGACTGCTACATTACTGTGCATCTACTGTTATTTATGTTAACTGTATTTTACTGTATATTGAATTACAGTATATGATACAATAACTGTGTTTTATTGTAATTTAACAGGTGTGTTAGTTATTTTTAAAGTGTCATTATTGTAATTTAACAGTATAAGAGGTGTATTGGAGTACAGTATAACAATAAATATTTTTTTACTGCATATGTTTTAAAGTGTATTCTTTCACAAATAAAAAAGTTGAATTCCATCAGTATGCACATTAAATGAAATATTGCTGTAGTTTATTGAAAGTCCTCAATTACTTGTACATCTAAAGTCATGTTTTGCTAATGAATTCAGTAAACCCATCTGTACTTGGCAGGCTTTACTGAACTCATGAGCAAAACATGCTGTTTAACATGCGCACACTGATACGTGTATACACATCGTGTTCCTCACCAACAACAAAAAGCATGACATTTATTTGCAAAAATACACTTACCTGTAAAACTTCAGAGTTGGCGGTTTGCAGGGTTATTGCACCACCACAAAAGAAGAAATTGAAAGAGAAAAATTAATGTTTTAAATTGAAATATATGTGTCACTTTAGATTTTGGGCTTGTTTCCGTTTGTATAGTGTGACTTTCTGTTACAAAATTGGTAGGAAGTTTGATCTGGCAACCCTGTATTTGTTACGACTGATTTTAGAAAAACTGGTAAAACAGACGTGTTAGTAGCTGATGTGTGATGGTGTTTTGCTCAGGAGGACAGTAACAGGTGGTGGACTGAACATGATCAGGTGAAGAAGGTGAACAAATGCCAGTTGGATGCTTTTGCCATTTGCCGGTACTGCCTCACCCACTACGTGCATGCGTACAAACAAAAAGACATGAAATTTGATCTGACCGTAACATTCAAGTCGCATGTCCACGGATCACATACGTATCTGATCTAGGTCCACATTTGAACATCCACACAGCCCTGAAAAGATCTAATCTGAGGCACATTTAGGCAAAAGATCAGATTTGAGTCACTTCATCCTGGTATTTTTAAATCGTGACAATTCTGTTACAAAATCAGTACTGCCATTAGCTTGGAAACTAGTCAGCCAGTTAGGCATCTTACACTATCAAGCTGCTAACATTAGCTAGCTTAGCTAAGTCTGTATCCACTTTCTTTGCTTATATATGTGATTTTTTTTTCTATTTATCAGTGACACTTTAAGCAGGTTGAAAAACAAAACTTGTTTCATTAAGTTAACAATTAACAAAAACATGCTGAACCACAGGAGAATAACAGCTACAGTCATTGGTCATTACACAAGGATTAGCATTAGTAAATCAACCCGCTCTCACTTTCAAAGCTAGCTAAAATGTAATCATTCACCCTATTCACAATCCCACAATTCCATGCGCGAACGGCAACATCCGATGTAGTTGTTTACATAATGGCAGCAGTGAATGTATCAGCAGGAGAGTTTAAAATATGTAGAAACAAGCCTATAAATCAGGGTTCTAGATGTCGTGTACCACAATGCAGTAATCGGCAAGGGCTAGACAAACAACAGCAACAGAAAAGATCATACTATAGGTTTCCTAAAGATACCACATTAAGGAAAACCTGGGAAGATTCCATCAGGTGTGAAAACTGGTCAGCAAGTGACTATGACAGAGTGTGTTCTGATCATTTTGTTGGAGGTAGGTTACTGCAAACATTATTTTATTTTACCCTAATTACATACCGAAATATATACAGCACTGATAAATAAATAGGCCTCTAATGATATAAACATACACTGGCTGGCTTGATTAGGCCATGCAGGGCCCTAGCCTAGGCGTGGCTTATGTACTATTTCATAATGTGACATTTGTAGGGCTATCCACCAGTTGAATTCATTTTTGGCTATTTTCATAAAAAATGTGTACCACAAATTATTGTGCGTGATAGTGTAGCTTAGTATTGATAGCATGCAACACGATAGCTTGCAAATGTGTTTACACTAGAAACCCACTGCATAAATTGAAAATACAAGTTGACACAACAAGATATGATGTCTAATATCCAAAGACATATTATCTGCATATAGTTACAAAAGCTAGTAATATCACGTAAGTATTTACAAAAAAGTTGTAAACAGTTTATGTAGCGTAGCTGGCATAGACAAACAAGAGAAAATGGTGAATGGGATGTTGCCGGTTGCGCGGTGCATTCTGGGATTTGTGAAAGGGGCGAATGTAGTTTTTGGTTTTTATAGCTAGACAGCTAACCTGTTAATACAAAATTCCGTAACAACAATTTATTTGACTGGGTTAGCTTACCTTGTTTATGATATACCATAAAAGAGTAATCCTGAGGATATTTGACAACACTGTGTGGGGCTGAAGATATCTATGAGAAAATATTTAGATATATTTAATATGTAATAGTGCTATTAAGATATAATTAATGTCATTGACAGATCAGCATATGTATAGGATTTAAGTACTATATATAAAATTGCCCCCAGCTTATTTAGCAAAGTGTGTGAAAGCTACCTCAGCTAGTTAGCTGGTTAACATAACTGAAAGAGCTTGTCTAAATATTAAAATGTTTTGCTTCAGGTGAGTGGCTAAGACACTGAGAGTATGATCAGAGGATCACGAGTTAAAATCCCGGTCATCAACAGCCGGACTGAAAGGGCAAAAATTAGCTATGTTCTCTCTGGAAGGGTAGATTGGCCGTGCTCTGTCCCCATCACTTTCACAATATAAGGTCTGCTGGCTCAGGCATCTACTGGTCCATTGGAGCAATGGATCCTGTGTTTTCATTTGAGCATGTTGGCACCCCAGTGACAATGTACCAGCAGTGGTTGGAAAAGAGGCAGTGACCACATCAAATGCATTGAATAAGGCTTGTACTTGTCTTCATCCTCCTAGAGTCAGGGACATTGCAAAGTGATGGAGATGGGATTAATTGGCTTAAATGGGTTTAAATGGTTTAATTTGGTTAATTGCCTGCTACTACATTGGGAGGGGCAAAATTGGCAAAAATACTACAAAAATTAATTTATTACAAAGTTTTTGCTTCAGCTGCTGACTGATTACTTATTCTATCTTCACTCTCCTGTGACACAATAAGGTGAAACAAAGATATATTACAAGCATGAAGAGTTCTCTCTTTGTGTACATAAATTCTCAGTAAGCATTTGTGTCAGGAATTGATTGTTATAATTGACCTAAAGCACCATAACAAAATGTCTGCTGTTTTCATTAATTATTTTGTTGTGTAAACAAGGACAGTTGTAAACTTTCTATTATTTGTGGAAATTGGTGGAAAAGAAGCCCTTTCCCCCCAAACCTTAACTTTAATAGAACTCAATTATAGGACAATTACAGAAGCTGTAGCTCCACTGTTCATCAAAAAGAGTTTCCTTTCTCCTCCACCCTCGCTAACCCCACACAAAAACCAATTTGAAACCCACTCAGAATGATCACACTGACCTCCCCTCTTTTTAACAGCAGCTCCCTATGGGCAGATAACACATCCGTCTGCCTTGCCTAAAGGAAGGTTACGAAACCAGGGCACTTCCCCTGCAGTAATTGTGGGGGCTCCAACCACCTTTTTGAAGCTGACAACAAGGAGCTTGAGCCACACATTTTTTCCCAAAGATAATGTGCAACTAAAGCTTACCACTCCACCCCCACATCAGAGAATGTAAGAAGGACAAAGGAAGAAAGAGATTGAAAGAGTTAGGTCAGACTGAAGGGTCTCTAAATAAGGGAGATTCTTGAGTCAGTCTGACATTTACAGTACAGTGATGAGTCCATCAAATTCCACTCATCAATCATGTTTCGCAAACCTTCAAGAAGATCATCTTCTGTCGCACTGTCATATATATCTTTTATATACTTTCATAACTGTATGGTAATCCCATAGGGCAGCAAGCCTAAATAGGTTTGGTACCAGTGGACCTTACCCTTTCCAAAATTAGTCCTGAAAATAAAACGCTGTAAAGGTAATTGACCTATCCATGCTCCACCTTAAATCTTTTACTTTGTAGCAAATGCTGCAAGGCTGGACAAGCTTATAGAGCTTTCAGACATCAAATCCCTCTTCAGTCTAATAAGAAATTTGTAGCATTTTTTTCTTTAGAGTGCTGCCTTTATGTTAAGCATTAATATTCTTGAGTCAGTATTAAATAAATATCCTAAAATATGGCCTTGATATGATGAGAGTTGTCCAGTAAAGATTAACATATGAATCTGAGGGGTTGGTTTTTAGAGGGGTTAGCTGTTAGTTGGTTAGTTGGGTTGCATTAACTTGAGTTTGAGGGTATTTCAGACACTCTGATGTAGACTGACATGCCTTCACTTTTTTTACAAATTACACCCAGGGGCGTCGCCAGACATATTTTACTGGGGCACATGCCCAAGTTTTGATCTGCAGTGTCCCAGTATAAATTTCACCAGTAAAAAAAATCACTTCAGAGTTTTAAGTCTACGTAGAATACTCTACAAAGTGCGCACATAGCTACTTAATATAGTAATTCATTGCAATTCTATTCACCCGACACAATACTCACATGGCTACTTAATATGATCATTTAATCACATGTAGAGAGAGAGAGAGAGAGAGCGCGAGAGAGAGAGTGTGCGCGGAAGTGACTAAAGGTACGTAACTTGCTGAATACTTATATAATATCATTTATAATTTTTATCTTGATTGAGTTAAACATTATTACTCCTGTAGATGGATATCAGAAAGTTTTTGCTCAGCAGGGATAAAGCAGCAAGGAGAAATGAGAGAGGTAAGCCCCTGGCTAGGCTACCTCAACCTGTGTCTATGACGTTAACACTACGTTAGCTAACATTATTCCTTGTAGCAAAACAGCCAAATTAACATTAGCAGTACAGATAGTGACTTTTGTTAGAAATGGCTAAAGTAATAAGGATGGGAAACCCAAAGTGGTGACGGGAATATCCAGTGAGTTGGCGTTAACGGTGGTATCATGCTGGTTGGGACTTCTGCGTCTATGATGAATATGAGAGAGCTTGTGTTGACTAGGTAGATCCAGTCAACAACATAATCTGATCTCATTGTTTATTTTAAAGCACTATTTATGCTTTCTTAAATATAAATAAGTGCAGAAATCTTTTTTTGCATACATTATCTGTGCCCCAGCTGTGCCCCAGTACAGTTTTAAGTCTAGTGAAGCCCCTGATTACACCCATCTAAAAAATTTTGTTTCCAAAGTGTTACACAGGTTTTTGTTCAGCACAAACTCAACAACAACAGTGTCAAAACAGTAAGAGTGTCATAAATCTATATTTTGATTAAATCTGCTCTAAACTTTCCAAAACACTATTATCAGATGTGCTGATATATTGTGAAAAACACACTCTAAACATTTCTAGCAAAGACTTTTGAGCTCAGAACTCAATAAACAGAGGTGTTGGCTACACACTGATCATTACAGTTTTTAGAAATTGTATGTGGTTTTATTTCTAAAGCTTAACAAATGTGACTTGACAGGTTTGACTCATTCAGTGGTTCCTAGATTGAATATTTATGAGATACGTGTGAGGTGAGAAGTCTTTTGTTCATGTTCACCTCAGGTGAGATGTCTTTGTTCACGTTCACATTCCATGGCTATTCCACCAACGTTATCTCCACAATTACCATGTCATTTTCATATTGAGTCATTTAGTGGGAAAATGTGCTGTCTAAATAAGCTGTCTGCTTATTTAAGCTCCTCTCACAAAAATCTAAAAAATGTCTTTTGATTCAAGCTATATATATATA
>BRDA01020887.1:0-14129 GCA_036984385.1 Crenuchus spilurus
TGTAGGCGGGCTTCAGATTGGGCAGCTCCGCTGGATCCTAGTGTTTGACTCGTCTCCGTTTAATATAACGTGACTGTTTTTGGAGGGCGCTCTCTTAGTTCAATCGCATTTCTCCCCCTTTGATGAAAATACGGAACAAATCGCGTCCCGTATCGCCTCAATACGGAACATGACTTTTAGTTCACAAATAAGGAACGATTCCGTATTTTACGGGACAGGTGGCAACCCTATTCACAGCCTATCCTCCCCTGGTCCACTGTAGGTCTACCACACACATCTAGTGAGAGATAAGAACTTTGTTCACAGGGAGGTTACAGCAGCATCAGAGTAATGATGTGATTGACAGGATGATTGACAAACCATTACATAGCTTTTGCAGTAAGCAGAGAGATGCCAAATACAATGTCTGCAGATTCTAAATGGGATGGCTCACTGCAGTATGTAACAGTCATGGAGGAGGACATCTCTGCATTTCTCTCAGGAGCTGTCACACTGATCAGTGAAAGTCATCTTAATACTCCGGCTTGATGGCGTAACAGATAAGGACCTAGAGGCATAGTGACAGCATGGGAGAAACCCAGGAACAGAAATAAACAAACTGAAACAGTAACTCAGGAAGTGATGTTTTGCAGAACAGCTCCTGGTTTCTACAACTGTGTGAGAGGTGACAGCCTGATGTAAACCTAAAGCTCCTACTGCATCCATGGAGGTGAAGCCAACAACACATCATCATGAATCAGGGCCTAAGCATGAAAAACAACACTACTGTACTATTATACTCAGTGGTATGCAGAGTCAGGTGACCTGGACTGAAGCATTGACTACAAAGTTTACATTATAATTCATAATTTAAAGGTACTACTTACAGTTCTCTGCAGATAAAGTGGAACATTCACATGTTATTTGAAAATAGTTACTTACTGATCTGAAAATGTATTACACTGCAGTTTTCAAATTAAATATTATTTTTTCCTTTAATTATTCCATTGCAATACATATTTTCTACCAAACAAACACTATTTCTTTCAGTGCATAGTCTGTCAAATGTAAACAACTTCTTAATTTTGATATGTAGGTATAGTGTTGTTTATGTGTGCAACATGTCATTGTTTACATCTTCTATGTGTTCTGTCAAAGTCATGTCTCCACCCTAATCTTGACCTCGTCACAGCCTTCATCATTGTCATCATCGGGCCGCTGTGGCCTGGTGGTTGAAGATCTGGTCTTGTGACCGGAAGGTTGCTAGTTTGATCCCCGGACAGGTCATGACTGATGTGACCTTTAGCAAGGCACCTAACCCCTAATTGTAAGTCACTCTGGATATGCTCCTTGTTTCCACAGCCCTGTTCCATGATTGGTTTAAACGTTCTCTAATGTGTCTAGGTGTCACCAATATGAGGAAGCCATGTAGTTTATAATTGTGACAGTATCATACACTTTCAGATGTCTAATCAATTTGTCCATATAGATTCTAACATTTGTAATTCTTCTAGTAGCAACAGTCTTTTCCTCAGTTAGCTGAACAGCTTTTTAATGAAAGATGGCATCCACCACCCATCTTATGATCATTATCTTAATCCTGGTGAAAGTCATGGTGAGTCCCCGACCCATCCTCCTCTGCTCTCCTAATTATAAGTTCTTGATAAATCACATAATCCTGTGATGCTGTTGTAGTGTTCAGGTTCTGATATGGTGACAGTAGTGATACAGGAAGGTAATAATAATAATAATAATAATAATAATAATAATAATAATAATAATAACTAGAAAAGGGCATTTCCTGAAGGAAATGCAGGATGTTGTGCATTGCTAACATGGCCCACAAGCTAAGGTATCCCAGTTGGTTTGTAAGATGATGCTGTGGTATCTGTGGTGGTTGCTATGGTGTTGTTAAGTGGTTGCTAGGTTGTTGCTAAGGTGTTGCTATGGTATCTGAGGTGGATGCTAAGGTGTTGCTATGGTATCCAAGGTGTTTGCTAAGGTATCTGAGGTGTTTGTTAAGGTGTTGCTATGGTATCCATGGTGGTTGGTAAGGTGTTGCTATGGTAACTGAGGTTGTTGCTAAGCTGTTGCTATGGTATTCCTGATGGTTGCTAAGGTGTTCCTATGATATCCCTGGTGGTTGCTAAGCTGTTGCTATGGTATCCCTGGTGGTTGCTAAGGTGTTGCTATGGTATCTGAGGTGGTTGCTAAGCTGTTGCTATGGTATCCATCGTGGTTGCTACACTGTTGCTATGGTACCTGAGGTGGTTGCTAAGCTGTTGTTATGGTACCTGAGGTGGTTGCTAAGCTGTTGCTATGGTATCTGAGGTGGTTGCTAAGGTGTTGTTATGGTATCCCCAAGGCGGTTGCTATGGCACCCAAGGCGGTTGCTATGGCACACAAGGCAGTTGCTATGGAACCCAAGGCGGTTGCTATGACACCTAAGGCGGTTGCTATGGGCCCCAAGGCAGTTGCTATGGCACCTAAGGCGGTTGCTATGGCACATAAGGCGGTTGCTATGGCACACAAGGCGGTTGCTATGGCACACAAGGCGGTTGCTATGGGCCCCAAGACGGTTGCTATGGGCCCCAAGGCGGTTGCTATTGGCCCCAAGGCGGTTGCTATGGCACCCAAGGCGGTTGCTAAGGTGTGACTAGGTGGTTGCTATGGAATCTGAGGTGGTTGCCATGTCTGTATGTGAAAATGAATGGGAATGAATGGGAGGAACAAGGGATGAAAAGAAGACAAAAAGAGTAGTGCAGGTCAGTATGGCCCTGCACTAGAGCTCTGTTATCTGTCCTGATGGAGTACATGAATGTTGGTGGCTGTTGGGACACAGAAACTCTGTGGTTGGGACACAGAAACTCTGTGGCTTGAGTGTATGTGAAAATGAATGGAAGTCAAAGGGAGGAACGAGCGATGAAAAGATGACAAAAAGAAGAGTGCGGGTCAGTATGGCTCTGGACTAGAGCTCCGTTACCTGCCCTGATGGAGTAAATCAATTTTTGTGGCTGTTGGGACACAAACTCTGTGGCTTCAGTGTATGTGAATGTGAAAATGAATGGAATCAATGGGAGGAATGAGGGAAGAAAAGATGACAAAAAGAGGAGTGCGGGTCAGTATGGCTCTGTTCCCAGATTCCCCAAATTTTAGGAAAACCCCGAAGGTTTTAGGAAAACCACATATCCGATCAAAATTCTGTATACAAGCCTGGATCACGCAATCGGACCAAACAATCTGTAGTTGGAACGGTGTCGATATCTCAAAAATTGCGGGACAAGAAGTGGGACAAAAGAAGAAGAAGAAGAAGAAGAAGAAGAAGAATATAAATAGAATAACAGTATATTGCTTTGCAATGCGCAATATAATAATAATAATGGATGCAGCCAATAGAGTTCATATAAACTTCATTTTGGCCAGTAGTGTTGGGCATCTGGAGCAGGTGACAGTAGTTGCTGGGTCAGCAGCTGGTCTAAGGTAGACAGTAACTGTATCATGCAGAGTACAGAGTACATACATTTCAGTAGTCAGTCTTCAGTCAGTGTCGGGCCGGACCGGTGGGCAATCACTCACTCAGTAAAAGACAGAGATGGAATGACTTCTGTTTGGGTTTATAGAATACGTGGAATACAAAGCTTATTGAGAGTTAATGACTCTAGCAGAACTATCTAGTTTACCTAAAAGGAGAGAGCTGAAGGTAACACAAACATTTGTGCAGGGAGTTCATAAGCTGCAAAAGATTTTTGGAGAGATGCTGGGGCGTTAAGGCAAGTGTAGTGCCTGTAGAGATTTCTGTGCCATGTCCTGTAGTTTTGCTCTGCAATCCAGAATAAAAGCTTTACGGTTTCCTTCTTCACTTTGGACTGCTGTGATTTTAGTGGGGCACAGCAACATTTCACTGACATTACTGCACAGACACAGTTTGTCCCTTAAAGGTACAAACGTTTAATATCACAAAGGTTCATTACATTTGTGTCCTGTTTAGCTGTCCAAATGATTATTCCAACATTTCACATAGTGTAATTATTTTTAAAGCATTAACACGGTTCTCAACCTCAAAAAGAAGCAAATATCTTCCAAAGTACTTTCTGCTGACCCCAGCTGCCTGCAACTGGGGGAGCAATTTCATGGGCCCATCCCCTCACTCCCTGTTCCTCTCTTCCCCAGATTTTCTCGATTATGCTCCGTCACAGTGGATCATATTGTCTGAGACCCCCAGGACATCACATATGAAAACACTGCAGACGTGGTGGGACAGGAGAGAGCAGTGGTCCTAACCTGAGTCCAGTGAGCGGGGACTTAACAAGTGCTGTTAATGTTTTCCACTAGAGGATGATTATGCTCATACGATGAAAGGAGAACAACGTACTTCAGTACAAAATTCACCTTGAGCTGTAATCTTAAAGGACCACATTACAAACTTTATACAAGTTCATCCACAAATTTGGCAAAAGAAAGTAAGCTTGCAACATACATCAACTGATGCAACCTGGACACATCGTCAGTGATGTTACCTGGGGTCACAGAGTGTTTCGGGTCTTTCAAACATCATACACTCTCACCCAGGTGACCCAGCCGGGGTTCAACGGGCCCCAGCTTGTGTCCAGGTAGCGCTACCCCACCCACGGATCTCCTCTCCTTATCCACAGCCATCTTGAGGCAAGCTCTGCTGCCTCAGTGGCCTCCTTAATGGCCCTTTGTTTGCTGGCCCCCGTGATGCCCAAGATGTTCGTCGCCCTTGGCTGTAACTTCCAAGATGGAATTGGCATCTTCGTCAAATTGGAGCCACTCCTTCGCCTTGGGGCCATTTTACCTGCTGCTGTTCTGATGTTCTGCGTAGGTTCAGGTCTTGTGTCACTCAGAGGTTCTAGGCACTGTGGTTTGGCTCCGGGCCTAGCTCCTCCTGCGTCTCACCAGGGTTGTACTATAAAATAAAAAGAAAATGAAAATAAAGGTACAGTAAGTATTTCAGAGTTAACACCTGATATTTTCAATAATAAAAGCTGGGAGTCTGTTTTTAGTGAACTGTTTTCTTTTATCCTCATTGAAACATAAAAATGAGGCCGAGTGTAAAATCAGTTGGATGGGTTCACCAATATTCAGAATTCCTTATTCCATAAGCACTGTTCATTCCCTTCATCTGCATGCAGTTAAACATGCACACAAGAATACAGCATCATCAGTGCTGTTTGTAGTGCTGTACATACTCAGTACATCTAGCATCTGTTCTCATATTCACACAGTGTGACATCATAACTTTCAGATATCAGTACAAAGAGGAGAAAGCTTTGATACATGTCCAATAACTACTTCATTTAGCAATATTTGTCTTTTATTGCCTCTGTGTCTGACAGCTTTGGTATCTGTGTTTAGCCATGCATTACATTTTTAGCTGGATTTATGTCATACCTTTACTCTGCCCTCTGTATGTTTTTAGGCACTGATGTATACTTTTAATTATAGCATCAATATGTTTGAAGCTTATTTTTAATCTGTGCTTTAAACTGCATTTACTGTTACATCATATTTTATTCATGGTAATACTCACCCGTGTGAAGATGATGATAATGATGATGATGATATTTGATGTTATTATATGATATACCATGGCATGCAAAAGTTTGGGCGCCCCTGTAAAAATGCCAGTTTTTTGTGACTTTAAAAATTAGACCAAGATGAATAATTTCAGAACTTTTTCACCTTTAATGTATAAAGTGAATAAAATAAAAAATAAAGTGAAATCTTTTAAGGTGGAAAAATAAATAAAGAACTAAAATAATGTGGTTGCATAAATATGGACACTCAAACTGATACTTTGCACAAGTGCCTTTTGAATGTATGACAACATTCAGATTTTTTGGGTAGGAGACCATCAGCATGGCACAACTTGACTTGGCAATCTTTGCTCTCTCTTCCTTGCAAAAGTGCTATAAATCTGTCAGACTGTGAGAGCTTCTCCTGTGTACAACCATCTTCAGGTTAACCCACAGATTTTCAACTGGACTGAGGTCTGAGTTCTGACTCCACAACTTTTCTGGAGAAGCTGTTCTTTTGCATTGCTTTGGGTCGCTGTTGGGCTAAAAGGTGAAATTACTCTTCATCTTTAGCTCTTTAGCAGAGACCTGAAGGTTTTATGCCAGAATTGACTGATATTTGTAAGTGTTCATAATTCCCTCCACCTGGACTAAAGCTCCAGTTCCAGCTGCAGAGAAACAGCCCCAAAGCATAAAGCTGCCTCCACCATGCTTCACTGTGGGTCAGGTGAATTTTTTGTGACACACAGTGTTGGCTTTGCGTCAAACACACCTTTTGGTTTTTTATGGCCAAAATGTTCAACCTTGTTCTCATCAGACCACAACATGTTTCCACCACATGATTTTGGGAAAACACAGCCAAGCTTGGATGTTGTTTTTCCTAATAAAATGCTTGAGTCTTGCCCCCCCACAGCCCAGACATATGAAGAATATGAGATTGTTGTCACACGTACTACACAACCAGATGCCTTTTAACAGTAATGCTTTATACGCATCTTCATTTTTAATTCATCTTAACTTATGTTGCTGTAAGGTGTATCTGAGTCAATATCAGGAAAATCTACTCAAACAGCTGAAGTTTATTTGACGTTAGTCAGAATGACTTTAAATGATTGGCAGTTGTGTTTTATCTATTATTTAACATGAGTTTGAATGTATTTAGTTATTTCTAAATACAGCAATTAAGAGTGTGACAATTATATATCCACATAATTTTAGTTATTTATTTTTATTTTTCCTCTCTATAGTCCAGTGACCAACATTTTCATTTATATTTTCCCAAAAACATCTGAAGCATCTAGTAATGACAAATACCAAAACAAAAACAAAAACAAAATAACACTTGTATACCACTATAGAAGGTACAAGACTATGGGCCAATAACAAGCAGAACCATGTTCTCTTATCAGATCTTTTTCAGCTGACGACCCTACCAATGATACTTGAATCTACATTGATTATGTCCTATTAGTGCTGGACGATATGGCCAAAATTCATATGGCAATACATTCCTTAATGTAATTTAATGTATTCCTTAATGTAATTTTGGTTGATATGATTTAATTTCGATATAAATAATTTGAAGGCCTCAGAAAGAAAAACTGCTTAGAATCCCTAAAATGGAAGTCTGTGCCTATAATGTCTGAAAATTTAATTGAAGTCTTTGAAACCTCCTCCTACAGTAACTATATAATACATTAGGAATAAAAGTTATCCAAATAAAATCAGTGTTCACCTTTTATTTACATATAGCCTTCATAGGCAAACAAGGAACATGACATGCCCATGAAACATAAACCTCTAGGCTTTATCAATATAAATAACTTTACATGAACTTTAAATTACATCAGAGGCCAAGTTTCTGTGCTTCAAACAGAATATAAAGCATAAAAGCCTTCACACACACACACACACACACACACACACACACACACACACACACACACACACACACACATATATATATATATATATATATATATATATATATATATATATATATAAAACATGTGGTTGAAATACTATTACATTTTGAAATATATAAAATGATCATATAAAACAGATTTGTATGTATTTTGCATAATATTAAAGGGTGTGCAGTTCTCTCTACTCAAAGTAAGCATCACAGTTAATTTGTTGTGTACAGACTCTGAGGTTATGAAGTTGTTGGTGTTTGTTTTCTTCATCAGTCATCAGTTATCTGTTCCTGGAAACAATATTTTTATGCACTGAAGTGATTTAGAGGTAAATTTTTATTTTAGTGTGACAGACAGTGAATATATACATTTACTTCCTGCTCTGTAAGTTCAAGGCGGGATCAGCCATAGACATTATATACTTAGACTTAATATAATATACTATATATATATTATACTAACTATAATATACTTATAGAAAATAAACATTTATTATGACATTATACATAAATAACACCTAAATTATGCTACACAATTTTTATATCAAAATTTTGAATAACTTAAATTATTTAATAAATTAAAAGATTTGAAGAAAAAAAAAATCTTTTAAGCTCTGATCATAAGAAAAGTGCATTTTTGCATTTTGCATCTCCGTTCTGAGGTCAGAGCCATTCTTTCATTGCGCTTTTTCCCATTAATTATTATATATATTTTTCCTCCATATTTTTCCCACTTACTCGAGCTCAGTCTTATGGTGCGCCTCGTCACTCTGAACTCTGCCTGGCTGCCTGCTGTGTGTTTGGGTGTGACTGGTCAACTTGGGCGGGAGTGATAAACAGGAAACAGGGGCTTGGAAGGGACAAACTACCTACCACTCGCCTTTTGCTTTTTTATGGGGAGCTGGGAGATAATCAAAGAGTTTCACTTGGAAAGAAAGTCAAGCCCAAATAAGCAACTTCACGATCAAAAACAAGCCCAAAAAGACACAACCCGCAACTCAGGAGATTTGCAAGCGACTTTAGAAAAAAACAAGCCCAAAGTTGCTTATAATAAGCGGACTTGGCAACACTTTATTGGTCATTTTATTGACAGCAAAGAACAGTGAGAGCTCATTTTCTGAATGGTTGCAGATGTAATCAACACTCTTCAAGCCCTCATTATAAAAAGTCAGCTCCTTTACCTAAATACATCTGCTTTTTCATCTGTTGTCAACCCTTTTGAGCCTTGGTTCTTTTCAGGGGTTCTCCTCTTGCACTTAAGACTTTTCCTTGACTGATCTGGTCTTGGTTGACTTGACCCTGGATTCTTTTTGTGATGCTGACTTTCTGTCAGGCTGCTTTGTGCCACTACATAAATGGACTGAATAAAACTAATCACTTTAAGCTTTCATGGACTTCAACTATTAACACTAATACATTTCTATGAGAAGATGTCAATTATTTTTGTCTCAGAATAAAGTGTAAAACATTCATCACACATGACTTCTGGATTTAAATGAGAAATGTAAAACGAATGCATGTTCTAATACAGTACATGCAGAACCATGACAACTCAAAGAACCATCTGTGTACTTAAGTGATTTCCTTGCTCGATGAGACTGCTGTTCTTTATGATGCAGAATGTGTTTTATATAACAGCAAAAAGGATTCTGAGATTCTTACAAGTGGAATAACCTTTTTGGTACCACTTAGATTAGTGGTACCCCTGAATAACATCTGAGAGAAACACTGTCTTTGATGATATGCTTTCATATGAATTCAGATTTGATGACTTTGTTCAAATACACACAAACACAACAATGAAGAGACAAGTCCAGCGCATTTTTGGAATACATCCTTTTTTATTCCAAATGATTTATGTCTCTATATATTTACCTTTAGAGGGTGTTGGCCCACCTACATAACCCCACATTTTATAGCAATAATAATAACAATATAATCTGAATCATTTTCTTTTTCTCAGTTGTGACTGGAACAGAAATATGAGGAACCTGAAAGGAAAGAAAAAAAACCTGAAGCTTCAGTCTGTTTTGGTCACTCACACATTAAGGTTCACTTACATACTGAGGACTGTGCTCTCATTCACACACACACACACACACACACACTGTCACACACACATTATTCTTAGCATGAAGCATCATAATTTGGCCTGACTATACTGACAGATTGCTATAGTCACTTTAAATGTACCACAGGTTTTAGGTTTACAATCTTGTTCATCAGTTGTACAGCAGCTTAAAGTACTTCATAACATCTTTACTCATTACAATCATTTGTGGTAGTGATACCTGTGTTGTTCGTTATCATCGACTTTTCTAATATCACTGCAGTGCACAGCAGGTCTAGGCGACTCTTCTTGTGTATTTTGGAGCCTGTGTGGAGTTTGCATTAACTTGCAGACAGCTCAGTAAAGACGCTGCTGTTCTTACACTTAGATAACTCACTTCTTCCTTCTTGTAGCTTTTAATAGTAGCTGCACTGTTTAGACAGAAGTTCAGGGACAGAAAATTGGATGCTTTCAGATAAAAATGCCCACAAAACCAAGTTTAAAAATAAATCTTCAAAATACTACTGTCCACAGCAACACACAGACAAGAACAGAACTGCCATGGCAGAAAAGAAAGTGGAAAAGAAAGAAGAGAAAAATAAAGAAGAAATGAAACGAGTCATAACCAGGAAGAAAACAGAACGCTAGAACACTTTTTTCTGACTTTTGCTCTTTGAGTGAGTCCATCTGAGTTACAAAAACGAGTTAAAACCCACTTCTCAGCCCACAAAAGTCACTTTAGTTCTGCACGGTCCTCTCTGCAGTTTAAGGTACAGCTCAAGTTGTCCAGCTCACAGTTACGGAAGAGAAAAGGAGGAATGTGAACCCTAAAGGTTGGAAGCATTATTCCACTTAGACGCCGGGAACATCAATGTTCACCTCTAGGGCTTTTGCTCTCTGACATGTTGCATAGTACATAGTCATGAAGACCAAGGTTACATGATTTTGAATTTATTACCCCCACTCAGAGAGGGATGGTGATGAAGAAAGTGGCAGACTTTGTCCAGTTTCTCTTCCTCAAACTTGGAAACATGGAATATCCCATTACCTTAACGTTGCTGGTTTCTCTTCTGAAAATATCTTTACAGCTCCATCGCAGACATCTCAAAATCTTTGACTCTGCTCTGACTGATCTGACCAGAGATCAACACCCCTGTGACTGACAGGGTCTCTGCAGTTTGTTGTGCACCCCTGGCACAATTATGCACAATTGTGCAAACGTTTGCACCTGCAGGCTCAGTCTTGTTTGCAGAGCAGATCTGTGGGGCTTGTTTTTGAGGGAGGAATGGGTCGTGGAGGGGGCGTGGGTTTGGGTTTAGGCCTGCGGGGGCTGGTGGAGCCCCCTCCTTCACTGTCGGTATTTGTGTTGGAGGATGATGGGGGTGGAGGTGGGGGCAGGCGAGGGAGAGATGAGGTAGCCGAGGCTAAAGGTGGGATTCGGGAGCAAGAGGATGAGGCTGAACGAAGGCTCTGGATCCTCCGGCATTCCTGACACACCCGCACATGAGTGCAACCCCTAGGTGGGGCAGTGGGGAGCATAGGAGCCAAAGGGGCAGGGGGAGGGGTGGTGGACATGTTGGCTCCCAGAGGGTCCTCTAGCAGACGCTGTGGCCCTGGGCCAACATCCGAGGGGCCCCCACCTGCACCGGGTGGTCCTGCTGCAGCTCCAGTCAGCTGCCCCGGCCCTGTTCCGCTGTAGAGCTTACCGTTACTGAGACGCATTTCACGCACCAGCCGCACCGGTCGGGCAGCACCCAAGGGGAGGCGAGTGGGGTGTCGAAGGATTCCATGAGATGAGAGTGGACGCCGCCGTCGCAAACGAGAACTCTTTTTACAGGAAATAGCATTTCTGAACTCTGTCATCATCTCCTGACACACTGAAACCTAGAAGAAGAAAAACAAGAAAGGGCGGAATAAGGAGGACAAGAAAGGTGATTGTGGAAAGGAATGAGAAACTGTCCACTGCAGATGAGAATTCTTATTCAATTTCAAAGCATGTTGACACAGGAAATAAGGACTGGAGAGGAAGTAGACAGTTATAATCAAACAGGGAACAAGAAGGCCGAGTTCAAATAAAACGAGATACAGACTGAAACCTTACCTCACAACCACACTGAGAATAAATAAACTCATACACACTGTAGACATACAACACAGAGTCAGAGGTAACCTACTGGTGGATGTCTGTGATTTCGGCCAGGGCAGGGGTGAGGGCGTACCTCATCAGTCTCAGCTGAACGACGTGTGGACCAGACAAATTCCATGATGGCCACAAATACAGCAATGATCAGTCCACATATAAGGACCACAAAGATCCCGCCAATATTTTCCATACCCAGACCTGTAACACACACGAGAGATGTGAACAAACACTCACAGTCATAAGTGCCTGATATAATTAAACATTTCAAACTTATGGCACAGGTTTTGGTACAACCTCAAATAAGAAAACGTTGGGATATTATGCATTTCATACATGCAACACATTTTAAACAAATTTGGCACAGGGGCAGTTTAGGGCTAATAATAAGGTTTAAAAATATTTCAAACAAGTGATGTCAACAAGTGGTTGCAATCAAGCCAAAAACATGGAGATCAGGTGAATTGGCTACTCTAAAAAATGACCCTGGTGTGTGTATGAATGTGTATGTATGCCCAGATATGGTTGGCACTTTGTCCTGGGTGATCCCCGTAGTGCTCAATGCAGTCCTCCAGGTGGACGGTAGGGCTGGAATTTTTTTTTCCATTTCTTTCATATCCGAACGAAATACTTTACTTTACTGTTGCAATCTCTGCAAATCACATGAGTCACGTCAAGCCCTTTCTTACCCGGGCCGGGCTGATGGTAAAATCCAAAGCATTTCCAAATGGTTGCTTTTAAAGACTGTGGCTTGGCTTGCATGCCTGTACATAGCCCATGCTGCTTCCTTGTTTTGCCTAGCACTATGGTGGCTGACAAGGCACATCCACTCTAGCAAAAAAAATGATTTTTTGAAAATGAGAATCAATTCTGAATCGTTCAATGTGAGAAACGCAATTCGAGCTCGAAGCGATTTTTTCCTGAACCCCTAGTGGACGGTCACTTCCAGTTGAGAGTACACTGTGCATTGCCGCTTCTAGCCGGTGTGTGTGTGGTTGAGTGTGTGTAAATGGAGTGTGTAAAGCGTCCTTGTGTATCTAGAAAGGCGATATATAAGTGTAACGTTCATTCATTCATCATGATTTGGTCCAGAATCTGTATTCACAAAAGTATTTGAGGAGCAAACATGCTAAGCTAAACCCTGTGATCTCCGATCCCTTAGACTGCACAGCATCAAGAACCATCATTCATCAATAGCTGACATAACCACCTTGTTTCCTAAACAATATAGTATGGAGTTACATTTACAAAAGACACATAAAACTTCTGTGCAAAAAAAGAAACCTTGTGTTAAGCATGTCCAGAGGCAGTGTTTACTTCTCTGGGCTTTGAGGCATGTGGGGTTTGACCATCACACAGTGGGAACTTGTACTTGGGTGAAAGAAATCAGTAATTCAGATGTTTTTTTGATGAAATGGATGCTGTATGCCAAAGACCAAAGAGGAAAAGAACCAAGCAGACTGTTATCTGCAACAAATCCAAAAACCAGGATATGGCATTGTATAGGACTGTGTCAGGGCCCTTGTTCAACGTAATTTAGTTCTGAAAAGTAAACTGAGATTTTAGTACAGTGGTAACCCTACTTACGAGTTTAATCCGTGCAGGAGCCGAGCTCGTTAGCTGGTTTGCTCGTTACCTGGATGCATTTTCCCCATAAGAATACATGTAAAACTGATTAATCTGTGTCAGCCGGCCAATATACAGTATACTTTAATATGCTAAATAATGTGTTTATATGGGTTTTTAAAACATAAATGTGACGACAACACTCGTGTAGGCTGGTGGCTGCATGGTTACACTTATCATATGAAAAGTAAAAGTAAAATGTATCTAACTTTCTTGTTCACTACCTTTTGCTACCTTAGCGTCGCTTTCAACAGGCACTTTCACTTTTACTTGACTGACCTCTTCTTCTACGGTAGCATCTAGGAGGGACGACCGCAGCGCCCCTAGCGGTTTGGCATACTTGAAATTTACGCTACTCATTAGCTGGAATATTACTCGTTACCTGGAACAAAAATATTCCGAAATCTCGACTCGTTACCTGGAATACACGTTAGTAGGGATGCTCGTAAGTAGGGTTACCACTGTACAACATATATTGCCTTGAAGACATCATCTTTTCAGGAATGTTCAAGCGTTTTTCAACAAGACAATGCAAAAGCACATGCTGCACGCATTTCAATAGCACGACTGTAAAAGAAGAAGGCATGGCTACTGCACTGGCCTCCCAGCAGTCCTGACCTGTCTCCAATAGAGAATGTGTAGATGCAATGACAACCTTGTACTGCTGCACATCTTAAGAGGTGTTTGTTGGAAGAATGGGACAATATAGCATCACTGAAACACTTTGAAGCAATATCACCACCTGAATGCTTTACTTCTTTACCCAAATGACAGAGAACTAGATTAGACTGGTCTCACATGCTAGCAAGATCTTGTTGAGAGTGATATTAAAATGAATGCAGTCTAAGCTGGAAGGGGAGATTGCCCAAGAACAAGCTGGAA